>PYSP01000371.1:0-33971 GCA_003049395.1 Pseudohalonectria lignicola
TCTGGTAAGAACTAGCTGAGTAATTTACTAAAAGGTAAATTCCTCACTGTTGAGGTCAGGGGTAAGTAAGGCTTAGCAAGCTTAGCAAGCTTACCCTTGATCCAATTCTTCCATTTTTCAACAAGAGTTACTACCACTTATTATATTAATCGCAGGGGAAGTAATACAGAATAAAAATAGGTAGAAAAGCGTATGATGCGTTCATTAATTTCTATGCGGCCGTTGCGGAGTTTTCTAGCAAAAGCCCTTATACACTGACCAGGGGTCAGTGCGGGCTATTACCTGGTGGCTCAGGCCACTAACTCCCATTACCAGGGGCACCCCCTCTGGCAGCCGTAATAATAGGCCTGACGACCTTATATTTTAAGACCTTTAAATAGCCCTCTTTTATCTCTATATAATATACTTAAATACATATGGTTTAAACTTACTAAGAGCTAAATAAATTACCTTTATTAATAACTTAAGCGCTAAGACTTTAATATTCTTATTATAATTAAGGTAAATTAAATAATTATTATTTAATTATATAAGTTATTAAGTTAATTTATTTAATTACTAATACTTTTTTATTTTAAGCTTAAGGTGCTCACTTAATTATATTTATTATTAAGAGTGCCTTAACAGGCCTGGGAGAGATTTTAGTGATTTCTTTAAGTCAGATTTTAAGTGCAGATTTGGAGATGCTTTATATGGCCGTGAGTCGATTTTTAGCTTTCCCTATATAAAAGTAGTTCTTCGGAAAAGGCTTTTCCGAACCGGAAGAGCCTACGCCATACAGAACTCAAGAACAGTGTCGCAGAGTATATGAGAGGAAGAAAAATAAAAAACTATCTCCTCTTACAGAGCCTTACACCACTGAAAATATAGCGCTCCTAGTACCAGTTTTAACGCTTAAAGCATTATAAGGTATAAAGCATTTGTGATTACTTGATTTAGTGGAAATAAGCCCTGTATAGACCTCTGAAACTTTATTCCGTGAAAGTTTTTAGTGACCTTACGTGTGGTAACTAGCAATTCTTAGCGCATGCGTAAAGTGTAAAACCCCTGTAAATATAGGCCTGACGACCCTGTATTTCAAGACGACTTCTACCTCGCTTTCTTCAGCTTAGAATTGGATGCAACCCCTCTCTTCATCGACATGTATCGGGAAGAGCAGCAGGATGTCCTCAGGAATCTNGACTTCTACCTCGCTTTCTTCAGCTTAGAATTGGATGCAACCCCTCTCTTCATCGACATGTATCGGGAAGAGCAGCAGGATGTCCTCAGGAATCTTTTCATCAATAACAGTCGTTTCTCGGACGAAGAGCTGTTCCGACGAGCCGCGGCGACTGGGGCCGTGACACAGGGTGCGCATGAATGGATTTTGGAGCCTAATCTGACCGCCATGAAAGGCTCTTGGTATACATCTCCTCCGGGTAGTGAGGAGCCGAAGTCAGCACCACGACTGCGCGCTCAAATCCGATGTGAGGGGTTTCCATGGCAAGAGTGGGAAAGGCTTGGCTACGGACAGCTGGTCACGTTGGAACTGGTACCCGTCTGGGACGAGAACGAGAGGCCTGTCCCCGATGTGCCTGCCTCTGAGGCGGCCGGGGCGGCCCTTATGCCGGGCACCGTTCTTGAAGCCAAGCATGATTCAGCTGGAGAAGAGAAAGGTGCCCGTAGCAGCGACGACGGCAACGTACCTGGGCGGGAAGACTGACGAGGCACAATCCTAACTTCAAATATTGGGGTATCATTCCTCTATTCCAAAATTCGCTACCCTCCATCCATCTGCCGTGTTTCGGTCCTGACTGCTTTCATGGTATTGTGGCCTCTTCGGGCCCCATCACCACTTCATCTCGCTCCCGAAGACAGTGACTAATTAGTGGCTCCATCTGCACCAGGGAGGCTACTATCGGTTGGAGGCAGTGGCGCTGATGATGGGAACGGGTCCTTTCAAATAGACGCAAGATTCGGTTGTTGAAACCTTCAGAAAGGTTCTCTTTTGATACCGCCCTAGTAGAGCACCTCATGCGCCTCGTGGGTGGGCGGGCCGGCGTAGTGCTTGGCACCCCAGATGACGTACCAAGCGGCCGAGATGAGGGTGGCGCCGACGAACACCACGGGGGCGTAGTTGACCGTCATGGGGGTGACGGGCAGGTAGCTGGGCATGCAGAACAGGGGCATGGCCAGCACCGACCAGGCCAGGGCCACGATGTTGCACAGGGGGCCCAGGACGGGGCCCAGCCTGAAGGGGGCGTCTTTCATCTGCCTACGGCCCGTGGCCAGGCTGATGGCTATCGGGGTTGCGTACGAGGCGGTCAGGCAGATGACGCCCACGCCCGAGAAGGCGTTGAAGGCGGCGGTGGAGCCGAAGTAGATGAGCCCCAGCAGGATCTGCACCGCCATGGAGAGCATCATGGCGTTGAGGGGCACGTCCAGCCTCTGGTTGACGACGCGCCACCACCTGGAGCCCGGGATGGCGCCGTCGCGCGCGAAGGCCCAGGTGCAGCGCGAGGCCGCCGTGGTGCAGCCGATGCCGCAGATGAGCGCGAGCACGAGGAGGGGCATCAGCAGGGCGATAGCCGGGCCCGGCCCGCCCACGGCGTCGAGGATGATGGCCGGCACAGGCTGGCCCGAGGCGAGGCCGATTAGGTAGGTAATGTCCGGGAGGACAAAGACCAGCGGGATCAGGAAGAGCAGTCCGGCGATGGTGTTGAGAAAGATGGTGTACACCATCGCCTTGGGCACCTGGATCGCTGGCTGGCGCACCTCTTCGCACATGGAGATGATCATGCCGGTCGAAGAGGTCGCGTAGCCCGCGTGCAGGAGGCCCACGCAGAACGACCAGCCGTCCGGCCAGCCAGAGTTGGCCTCGAAGTGCCCGAAGACGTAGGCCGCGTCGTGACGCCCGTTCTTGGCGATCGCGAGAACTGTGACGGTGATGGCGATGACGCCGGCGAAGGTCCAGAATATGGCGGCAGTCTGCAGGTGTGTCAGGAGTCACGTTAGTCAATAATGAAATGTTCAGCGCGTTACGTGGCAGGGGGTAAAAAAGAGAAGGAACAAAAAAACTCGGAGGGAAGAGGAGCAGGATAAAGTAAAGGTAATCACTGACATCAAGCAACGGCAGCCAACGATTCCCAAGAGAGGAGACAGCATTGCACAGCAGGGTGATGGCGAGGAAGATGAGGAAGACCTGATAGGTCTGCGCCTGGAAGATGCCCGTGCTGACTTCCTCGAATACGCCCGGTTCCGTCTCGGTGAGGACCGGTTCGGTGAAGACGTTGATGCAGGCTACAAAAAAGAGTGTGGTGCCGAAATTGACGGCCAGCGTGATGGTGATATTGCCGACCAGGTACAGCCAGCCACAGATCCAGCTGGCCAAGCGGCGCCACCTCGCGGGCGCGAGCATAAACGCCTGGTAATAGACGCCGCCGGCCGTGGGGTACACGCTGGTGATCTCGCCCAGCGACGCGGCAACGCAGACAATGATCATCGACACGCCAAGCCACCCCCAGATGATGTTGACAGGACCGCCGCCGATCAGCGGATAGAAGAGCGTCGTCGCCAGGCCGTACGGGATCGATGCTAGGACGAACGACATGAAGGCCACCTGCATCGTGGATCGGTTGCGGCGCAGCTCCGGTTTGTACCCAAGCTGCTCGAGCATCTGGTCGGCCGAGTCGTCGTCCGTCCCGGTCAACCGGCCCGCCGCATGGTGGCTGTGCTTGCCGTCCTTGAACGCGGGGTCCGAGTACGGATCGTGAGCACCGGGGTCTTGCGAGAGAACTTGCGCCATTTTTACCTTGTTGTGTTTAGGTGGAACAACGAGAAGAAGGCAGGAGTCGGAAGTACCCTAAGGAGGGAGGGAAGCGGGATCGCGGGAGGATGGTAGACGAAGCTGATCCTAACAACGGATGTCAATTGATAGCATTTGCCGTCGTCTCTTTAACGGACTCTGGTAAGGCGGAAAAGAAAGGGGTGGTGAACTGCCTGCGTTGGATGCGCTAGACGGGAAAGCAATGATAGGAGTAAAGGAAAAGAGGAAGCAACCGAACCGAAAAAAAAAGAGATGAAGGCAGAAAGACAAGAAACCCGAAATGACGCCCATCCTGTTCCAGCATGCCCAGTGGGCAAAGGTGGGCTTGTCGCAAGCAACTTCAAGCTGTAAGCTGTCGTGCGACTCGCGTGGGGACCCCTTGGCAATCCTATCCCTAACCTCTTGTCTTATCTGGGCAGCGTCACATTGGGACCCTCGGAGGGTCCGGTGGGCTCATCAATTTCCATCCAGTTCCAGCAGCGTGCCAGCGTGCCAAGAAAACCCGACCAAGGTTGCGCTGGTGCAACGGGATGCACTGCTGTTGGGCTGGTGCCTCTCACCTCCAGAGCTAATGGACGAGTAAAGATGTCAAAATCCACATGTAGACCTACCACGATGTAGTTACCTCTCGTCTGATAGTTCCGCCCTTCTTCGCGCTTCTAGCGCTAGTCTAACTTTCGGGCGTTGCTGCTGCTGTTGGAAACTCAATCCGTCAAAAATGTCGGGTGGTGGCTTTTACATGGTCGGGTCGGGTACTACCTATCCCCCACCCCACAATGACGATTGAGTGGCGCCCCAACGATCAGACCTGTCCATCGCCCACAGTTCTACCTGAGGTACGTATCTAAGCATCCCCATGCGTACTTTCTCGTCCCTGTCCTCCATATTCCATAACAAGAGGTAATGCTTCAAAGGTGCGTTCCATCCAGCGTACGTAGTAAAATGTTTAAGTCAGAGTGTCGAGCGACCCATGCCGGACTTTTTACTGCCGACGTCCGTTTCTCGATTCAGGACAGGAGGAAAATGCATCTCGGTAGGAAGTGATAATGATGGCATGTGACTCTCGGCCGCTTGTCCCAATTCTGCAGCCAAGCTCCGGCGGGGGCATGTTTCTCGGGTCATCCGTGCAGCCAATCGCCCTCACTCGGCTGCCCTGTCGCTGGACCCTAATGTTAATGTGACCGTATCTCTGCACCTAGACTAGATTGTCAATGGGAGAGGAGCTGCCTCGGAGAGACAAAAGAACTAGCGATATTTTTGACGACGCCAATGTGGCGGGTGGGAACTTGGTGTCGGGGAACGCCACTCTGCTGGAACAGCCAACCTCAGAACCCAGCCGATCGGTGCTTTCCTGTGAGACCAGCGGACAAGCTGGCCAGCCACGAGGGACTTTTTCAGGAACCACAGAAAGCTTGATTCGAGCCTCACCAATGGCCAACCAGCCTGCTGACTCCACGATGGCGACGCCGGGGAGGGCCCCCCGCGATGGATCAGTAATGTCGAAGAGGCTCTACGGTGATAGCTGAAAGATTCTGCGCCTGGAACCGTTGGCATTGGCAAGCACCGTGGAACACTGATACCACCCACGGATGGCCTTTGTCTGCCAGTGTGCGTCACCCGCGAACAGAACCGCGAAACCACGTGATTTGACCGACTCAAGGTAAGTTAGCTTTTCGTCTTCATGACATAATTAGCCATGTTTCAACAAGCTTTAGCAACGGAGTAAGACGCTAGGGAGGACTCCTGCTATTCAAGACTCTTTTTTCTACACAGCCCTCGTCTCAGGATCAAGTTTTGGCCTGTCAATTCCTTCGTCGAGAACCCTGGATCTCAAAGCATTTCTGGATCCCTGAGAGTTGGCTAATGCGTGTTCATCATATCCCAGGAGGAGCCGAGTCACCATCCTTAGAAAATAATCATGGCGGTGACAGGTTCACTTTACAATTTTTGTTTAAACACCAAAAATAGAATACCAAAAAAGGAAAAGAAGAAAAAAATGTCATATCCTTCAGAGAGAATCTAGGAGGAAAGGGCCGCCGTTGGTCTTCCGAACGCCTACTTACTCAAGGCTTCCCAGTTACCGCCTCCTCACTTTCAGAAAAGCTGCTATGAAAAGGGCCATAATACACGTTGCCACGACCACCCAAAGCATAGGATGGGGATGAACCTGGACTCTAGGGGTCCCCTTGACAGTCGCATGTGTGATGGCCGACTCGAGATTCAAGACTTTGCTATTCGTGCTTGACATAGTCTCGACGGTGATCCCGGGGACGGTTCGATCGGGAATCTCAGTGCCGAAGCGGGAAATGGCGGCACTACTACTGTCAGAACGCCTTGGCTCGTCTGCGTTAGGCTCCTCTTTCTAGATTTCCTTGCTGATCTGTTGGTGGCGGGTTTCCTGGTGCAGAACGCCTGGATTCTATGTAGGCATGGGCGTGGTCTGCCTGCAAATGCTGCACAGCACTCGAGCGACTTACTTGGTATAGAAACAGGTAGGGCTCTCATCCATGTGAGCGTTCCTGAGGCGGTGTGCCGTAAATTGTGAAAACTGCAATACCTGAGAGTTAGAGGCCTGTTGAATGGTACATCGCGGGATTGCTTCCGCTGGCCATCGATTCAGGGGTAAAACGATCAAGTTCTGAATCGTTTACTCATCTTATTGGAAACCCTTGGGTATGAGTAAATCTTGTATGGAGTCAGGCACTTGGTCCTACTGTTCCTTTTGGTTATCCAGAGTCGGGGAATGGGAAACCAGGAGAAGCCCAGTCATGTCTATGATAAATGTGCTTCGACAGTGCGAGCCATTTCCATATTAGCTACGGACTAGGATTCACTATTTAAAGCGATCTCGTTCAATATATTAGTTCTAGACAGGCGGGAAAAAGTCATATACCATCACTTTCAGCTTTCGCGACATTCACTACTCTGAGAAGTGAGACACAACCTCCTCCCGATGTACATTACGCTAGCCAGGCTCGTTCGCCGGGCAGGTAGTGACCGCAACCTAATACCATCGATTCCCAGAAGATATGACTGAAGCACATTCCGTTCCGGAACACCAATAGCCTTGCGCCTTATAGCGGTAATATGGAGTCAAGACCAGCAAAGGCGTTTTGGCTCGGGCTGGCCAATACCAATTCACAGCGTGAATCTTCACCAACCCCAGTAATTAATGTGTGGTGGTACTAAAAGGCCAACCCCTACTAAAAGATTGGCTCTTAACTGTGACAGGCAAATTCATTCTTGATCATTCATTGTCCATGTGCTGCAGGGGAGGTTGGAAGTCAAGTAGGAAGGAGGAGTAGAACGTAGTGTAATTGCCGCCGAAGATCTGTCGGTTTCCCCCACACCACAGTGTTAATACACCTATCACTCGATTGATTCCAACATTGGCTGTCACCTGTAACTCCGTTACGCAGCCACTGTAACCCCACTGCAGTTGTGAGTCAGGTGCCCCGTGAGCCAAGCCCCACTGAAATACAGGGCGATCTTCGATTGGACTTCAACCCGTTCGCTCAAGAACAAAAACTCCAGGACATCATCCGATATTCCTAGATCCTCTGCGAACACTATACTTCCATGCTTTCCAGAATAGTACGTAATCTACACCCACTAGATTAGAATCATCATCCTACAAGAACGATTTGATAGCATCAAAATGGGCGGCGGCGACACGCACCCGGGGTTTCCTCATCCGAACCCGACGGTCTCGTACTGGCAGATCCCGCCCCACCCAATCAGTGAGCGCCGTACCACTCCAGAGCTCCCGACGTCGGGGACATTCGACTATGCCATTGTCGGCTCGGGCGTTTCGGGCGCCGCTACGGCCTTCAAGCTGCTGTCGCGCGACCCGTCGCTCAAGATCCTCATGCTGGAGGCGCGCACGGCGGCGTCGGCCGCATCCGGGCGCAACGGGGGCCACTGCAGGGCCGGCTGGTGGCTCCACTTCGCCACGTACGCGGCCGTGTTCGGCGAGGAGCAGGCGCTCAAGTTCGAGCGGTTCGAGGAGGAGACGGTGCGAGACATTGAGGACTTTGTGTGCCGCTACAGGCCGGACAACGACTTCCGGAACGTCGAGACGGCCGACGTGCACATGACCGAGGCCGGCTGGGCTGCCACCCTCGAGGTCATGCGCATCCGGGAGGAGGTCCGCAGGAGGACGCCCGGCGACGACGGCCCGCTCACCAAGCGCACCGTCTGGGCCGGCCAGGCCGCGAGGAAGCACATGGGCATGTCCAACATCGTCGGTGCCGTCACGTATCCTGGGCACACGCAGAACCCGTACCGGCTGGTGTGCAAGATGCTGGAGCTGTCGCTAGAGAAAGGCCTCAACCTGCAGACAAACACACCCGCACTCGCTATTAGGCCTGCTAGCGCTGCTGATGCTGCTGTTACGCCGGCCGTGACTGAGAACTCCCCACCATCCACGACAGACGGCGGCGGCCCGTCGGCGGCGCGGTGGCTGATCGAGACGGAGCGGGGCACCGTTCGTGCCCGTACCGTCGTCCTCGCCACAAACGCCTACACCAACACGCTGCACCCGGGCCTCGCCGCCACGGGCTTCCTGACGCCGGCGCGCTCCCAGGTGGCCGCGATCCGGCCCGGCAGCGCCATCGCGGGCGACCCGGCGCTCCGGCGCAGCGGCGGGCCCGTCGACGTCGAGACGGGCGACTACTACATGACGCGGCCCGAGGGCACCGAGGGGGAAGGGGACGTCCTGTGGGGCGGCGGGAGGTGCATCTCGCGCTCGCGCGAGGTCGGGGTGACGGACGATTCCGAGGTCAACGAGGAGATCGCGGCCTACCTCCGGCGCGCGCCGGCTGCGCTCTACGGGCGGGACAGGTGGGGCGAGGAAGGGCGGCACGTGAGGGACTGGACAGGCATCACCTGCTACACGCCCGACACCTTCCCGCTCGTCGGGGAGGCGCCGGGCCAGGAGGGGCTGTGGATGACGGTCGGGATGAATGGGCACGGCATGGCCATGGCGTTTCGGTGCGCTGAGGCGCTGGTGGAGATGATGGTCTCCGGGGAGGAGCCTGAGTGGTTCCCCACGCCGCTGAGGCTGGCCAGGGCGTGGGCGCCGCCGAAGCTGTGTGTGGAGATTGATGGGAGGGTTGTGTAGGGGTTGTTGTGGCTGGGTGATGTCTGATGGTGTGGGTGATGCCGAAGGGTGGTTCTGGGGAGGCATTGCACAGTAGCCAAGTCTGATTGTCGAGTGAGGTTCCATTCCTCAATGGGGGTTCAATGATGTGCCCGAAGCGGATTTACCGCCTGGCTACGTACAGATAGGTGTATGCCTACTCTGCAGCATATCTAGGGTGTGGGAATCTCTCGAGTCTTTATATTTAGTTGACAGACAGCCCTATCTGCAATTCCTGCAGGCAACTCATCTGAAATCGAGTGCGGGCGAATCAACCAGGACGCATGAGAAGGTCAAGTCTTTTGCCTACACAAACCCGTCGCTCTGCCTCTCCCTTCAATCGACGCATCCACCTGGATGTCAACCTTCGTAAATCGGAGTGGTACAGCCCGTCACGAGGGCGCGTTCTCGTCGGCCTTCGAGCACTCTCCGTTGGCCTTTTATCGTCGGATCGACTGGATCCCTGTGGCTGCCGCTGCCTGGAGCAAGTTCGAAGAAGCACGCGATGGCTGTGAATCCCCAGGGAACTCATGAGGTGAAACTTGAGGCAACCTTGAATGCATAAACTTGTGCCCTGCTCCGCAGCCGTGGTGAGTTGGATATGAGGAGGACAGGAGCGGCCGGTTAGAAGGGCATTCTCCCCATGGCTAGCGATACTGAAGGGGGTGCTTGATGGGTACCCAGAGGAGGTTCCTTTAGGCAATCGAGGAAGACCTAGCGGTCATCAACAAGTCGTATGACAGCAAGTCGGAAATATTCTCGGCAAACTCGGAATCAGAGTGGCGCCGGGGAGTCTCGATCCTCGGCTTGGGGACGCCTTGCTGGTTGTCGCGGTCCCAGCATTACGCTCACGGTCACTGAAGCACGCCTTATCGCGGGAGAACGACAGCCGTGAGGACCTCTGCAGTCTGCACCAACAACAAGGTGCGACTCCCAAGATGGGAAAGCCTTGAGCACAGCGACCTGGGCGGCTTGACCTAGTCGAGATTATCATCAACCTCGGCATAGATGCTGTCTCTGGGGCGATGCGATATAATCGTGCATGTTGCCGAGCAGACTTGGGCTGCAGATGAAGGAGCCTTCTTATCGAAACTAATCTTGTTTGTCGAGTTTTGAAGAGAAAATCCCAGTCGCTGCCGGTCGGTACTGTGCCGGAGCCAGCCAGTCCCTCGGCCCCTACTGGCTCCAGTTAGGGGCTTGGGACCTCCCCGTCAGTTCCCCCCCACTCAGCGCCACCTAGCGCTTTCCATTCTGGGTCTCAGCTCTCCACCGGCCCCAATTTCCCCAGACCATTCGCTTCGTGTTGCCCCAAAAATCAACACCTGACGAGCTCCTAACAGGACCCAACTCACCTGTCGACCAGAGGAGGAGCAACTGCCGGCCGCCGTAGGAAATGCCTCTAACCTGCATTCCTCCAAGTTCTCCAAACCTGCGGAGACACCGTGCTTGGGGCTCCCACCTGCGGACGAATCACGGTTGCCGATCGCCGCAGAACCGGGGCAATATATGGACGCGCCCTGGTCGCCCACGACGCCGGTCCAGCTGTGGAGTGTCCTGGAGAGTGAGGGGTTGAGGTCGGCATATACCAGCCGAGTGTTTATCCAGCCCCGGTCGCATTCAAACGATGGCGATGTCGTTATTGTCGGGGCTCGGGCGGCGTGTCCCATAAGATCAACGCCGTCCACCCCTGGATTGAGAAGAAAAAAAAGGAGTAAAAAAGGAAAACAAAAATAAAGACGGACACTTGAACCATCCTCTGGAGGCACGGCGTTCATCAGGTTGCACTGCAAGCTACAAACGACACTATGTCGACGGAAACCGAGAAACAAAGCGCCGCTCACACCCACCAGGAGCAAGTGGATGACAAAGGCGGCTTTGTAAAGCATCCCAATAACATTCAAACTCTCGCGGAGGAAGCCCAGGATGGCGCTGTTCACATTAATTTAAGCTGGAGGTCATGGGTAAGAATCTCCCTCCTACACCCCTGAAGGCTGAGGGTCGTTGCCCCGCGATGGTGAGCGTCTGCTAACCGTATTTCCCCAGATGGTCGTTCTAATATCCTGCTTCGCGTATGTTCCCGCTCCCGCATTGCAATCTGAGAAATCCATTCCCCTAACCGATAGACCACAGCATCGCGGGTCAAGTCTTTGTCGTCGTCGCGGCAGGCACCGTCATCGCCTTCATCATCAGGGACCTAGGGGATGCGTCTATCGCAGGCTGGATCATCCAGGTATGCCTCGCCCTTGTGCATACATTTGCCTTTTTTGATAGCCATATTATCAAAGAAACCCCCTCCCATGCTGACTTCCATGGATCGGCATCAATAGGGTCCCCTCCTCGTCCAAAGCGTCCTCTCCCCCATTGTGGGCCGCCTCTCCGATGTCATCGATCGCAAGTACATGGCGACGCTCCCGCCGCTCGTCGCCCTCGCCGGTGCCGTCATCTCCGCAATGGCGACCTCGATGAACATGCTGATTGGGGGTGGCATCCTGATCGGCGTGACCCTGCCCACCATCTCGATCGTGCAGACCATCCCGTCCGAGATCCTGCCTCTCAAGTACCGTGCCGTCGCCAACGGCTGCGCATTCATGGGCGGTGCTCTTGGTGGACTGTAGGTCTCCCCTCGGCCACCCCCTGACCCCCCTGAGCCTACGAGGCTATGCTCTTGGGTTGGTCATATGCTGACTGGGCCTTTGTTCGCAGCATTGGAAACCTCGGCGCCGGCGCTGTTACCAACGTCAATGCCGGTGGTTGGAGATACATTTTCTGGATCCAAGCCGCCTTCCACGGGCTGACCTCGATCGGGCTCTTCTTCCTCTACAACCCGCCGAAGCGGGAGAAGAAGATCAAGCTGACCCTCAAGGAGTACATCTGGGCCTGTGATCCCATTGGCTCTTTTCTGTTTGTCAGCAGCGCGACGCTCATGCTGCTCGGTCTCGGCTGGGCCGGTGGCGCCTACAAGTGGGCGGATCCTCATGTCGCTGTGCCCATTGCAATTGGGCTCGCCCTGCTGGTGGGCTTCGGCCTCTATGGTGAGTGCCTTCAGCCACCTTAGGTCCTTTGAACCTGAACCGCTCCTGGTGTCTGCTAGGCTAGGCTATTACTGCATGCTAACGGCCACCTGCAGAATGGAAAGGGAGATCCGACGGACTGGTGGCCCATGTTTTCTTCCAGACGAATGCCAACTTCGCCCTGTCTGTCTTTGCCTTCGGCGTCGAGGGCTGGATCTTCTACAGCGCGGTCAATTCCATCGTACCGCAGATGGCCCTCAACCTTGGGTGGGAGAACAACTCGTGGGACATTTCGATCCGCATGCTGTCGTTCAAGCTCGTCAACACCATCATGTCCATCCCGATCACTTGGTGGGCTACTCGGTTCAAGGACCTCAGGTCACCGCTGCTTGTGACCTTTGCCGTTTTTTTGATCGTGTATGTCCTGACCCGAATGCCCCCCTCCCTGTGATGACCTCCGCTCCCCCCGGGTTGCCAAGGCATCGATTTCATAATGACTAACCCTGGCATGCCCTCCCGCCTGCAGCACCATCCTCTACACCGTCACCGAGCTGCACTGGAGCAAGGTCCACTACGTCATCAACGTCCTCTGCGGCATCGGCCAGTCCGGCCCGCTCACCCTCCTAGTGGCCTGCGTCCAGTTCACGGCTCCGCACGCCTTCCTCTCCACTGCGACAGGGCTCGCCTTCTCGACCCGCGCCATCGGCGGGGCCTTCGGGTCCGCCGTGCTCAACGCCATCATCAACGGCTACCTCTCGACCAATCTCGCGCCGGCGGTCGCCGGGGCCGCTACTTCCGCGGGGCTGCCCGAGGCCAACGTGCCTGCCTTGATGGCGGCCATCAGCGCGGGCAAGGTCGGCGTGGCGAACGTGCCCGGCGCCACGGCCGAGGTCTGGGCCGTCGCCGTCCAGGCCACCAGGGTGCAGTACATGGTCGCATACAGGCGTGCGTGGGCGAGCGTCATACCGTTCGTCGTGCTCGCCATCCTGTCCATGTGGTTCCTGAGGGGCGTGAAGGAGCTGATGACGGAGAAGATCGAGGCCACAGTCGAGAAGACGCCCGCGAAGGAGTCGGAGAAGGCCCTCTCGTAGGACATTAGTTCGGCTCTTGTATGGACGTAATGGGGGAGGGAGCTGCCAACATATTTGCTATGAGGCTCACTTTGTAGGGGGGCAGGAGATTGGCGTGCGATACCCAGAGGAAGGGCATGCCTCGATGGATTAGGCGGTGTTATCATGCTACTCTCTCGTAATGACTAATAGATTTCCTCTCATTCATGGCCTGGGGCCTTCTCTGCGCTCCTGCGCTGATGTGAATATCTGTGATGTGACATGATCGCACAGTTAGGACGTGATCTTGTTTGTTCCGAGGTTAGGGTGAAGATGGGGAGGGCCGAGACCCGTGAGAGAAGCTGCATCTAGCAGCAGTCCTTCGATCCAATTTTGACAATATTCAAAGGTCCGTTGAAAACTTATGCAATTTGGAGGAGGATATAATTGGTTATGACCAGTGAATCATAAGGAATAGAATGAAGATGATACAGACGACAGTAGCCGTCCTGTTTTCTTACGGCTCGCCACCCTCACGTCGTCGTCAAGCCTATCGGATGACAGTTGAAGTATCTGCCAGATGTGCATGTCAGAGGATGTCAATGAGGCTCTGTGAACAAGATCGAGAATATTGTAACCGCGCTATACTCTTCTGAGAGGAGAGGACCTGTGGGCTTGTCCACCACTACCCTTATCCGATCACCTGAGATAGCTTGTTTAGTCCATTGAGACCAAAACACTTGGCGCCAATCACTAGAGGAGGTAAAGAAAACTCAAGCGGTTGCCAAGGCAATAATTCGTCTGCACTCTGCTAATCTCAGTTAGGCGTGCTTGGGAATGAATCAATGAAGATTAGCGCAGTGGGTAATTAGTGCGGCTGAGACAATCTGGGCGAAAAGATTTAAAATTGAGGCTTTGCCGTCGACCACGGATGCATTCTGGAGACGGAAATTTGTTGTTCTCTCCAGCCCAGAACCGCGGGCCTTCCAGAGTCTTAGGCCCCAAGCCTCCTAGGCCGCAAGGACACGGCGTGATGATCATGGACGGCCACAGTTGGTATGCAAAGTATATAGCGGATCTTGCCACGAGCACTATCAACGACCAAGAGTCCACTTCTTCTCTGGGTACGCGCCTGACTCTGTACAGCTCGCCAGCGAGCGGGCAGGTCGTCATCGTCGACCCGAGCTTCGCACCTATCTTCCTTGTCATCGTCACGCTCTGCGTCAGCATCTCCATCCCTCTCCTCCTCGCCCGGCTGCCCAAGTCCTTCTCGGTTTTATGGTGCTTTGTTGCGTCACGACGGCGCGGAGACCCGGAAAAGGTCTATGACGGGTCGAGCCGGATCCCTCGGTCGAGATGGCACATGCCTATCCTCCTGGCGAACAGTGGGCAGTGGCTTGGAGACATGTGGGGCGCGGTCACTATGGGCTTCCGGTGTCTCAGAAGGGGGGAGTGGATGATTGGTTTTGGGTTCTTGACCTTCGCCATCTTCTGCATCGTCGCGATTGTCTTAGGTCCGGCAGTTGCACTGATTGTCTCTCGGGATGTGGCGTATGGCTTTGCAGGACAGCACGAGAGCACTTGTCTCCCACAGTTCAACTTCTCTGTCGGCGCACCGAGATATGTCACTCATGGGCTGGAGCACCATGGCCGGGCTCATGAGGTGCTCGCCTGGACGTCATCCTTCAACTATCTGTGGGCTGAGAACAACCCGGCCTACAGGACCTCAGAGCCTGTGGTGGATCCGACATCGCAGGTTAAATACGAGCGGTTGAACGGGTGTTTGCTGAACGACGAAGTGCTGTGTGACTCCCGCTTTCCTCGAACCCACAAGGTATCGGTCGATATGAGTCCGTCTCGACTGGGCTTGTGGTATGAGGACACTTGGCTGCTGCGCCTCACAGGGTACTGCCTCCGCCTCAATTCTACGTCCATCTCACGGAGAACGACGACGGTGACGGCTGGCTACCAGTACGGCCTCCAGCTCGCCACTGGCGCCAGACGAACCAAAAGCGCGGCGGAATGCCCAACAGTACCGGAGTCGGTCGAGCCGGAGTTCCTCGGGCAAAGGGACTACCAGCGCTTCGACCGGCGCAAAAACGTGATAACGGACAGCTTCTTCGTCAACTCGGACGCGGACAGGCAGTTCCCCTGCCACAGGTGGCGCGACTCGCTGCGGGCGCTCGACTTCGACGGGGTGACCGTCCTCACGGTGCTGCCGTCCGAGGAGGACATCAACCAGCAGCCGGACGACGAGCTGTACCTCCCGCCCCGGGCGAGCAGCAATGGGACCCTCCCACCCGCCAGCCTCGCGCACATCATGTGCTGGGAGGACCTGCACGTCGTCAACACCCAGACCGGCCAGGCGGGGAAGACGAGCCCCAGCTGGGCGAACCGGACGGCCCTGCTCTCGGAGCTGGGCCTACCGGCGGCCGTCAACCCGCTCCTGCACTTCGCAAACACCGAGTTCCTCCTCAAGCCGGTCAGGTACCTCAGGGGCACCAACGGGCTCCTCCAGAGCGTCGCCGAGTCGCCCCGGTGGGAGTACGACGCCACGAACGCGCCGTCCGTACCCTTCGGGGCTGAGATGCACCGCTGGGCCCACGTCGGCGCCATGGACATCGCCAGCAAGGCGACCCGCGCCGCCACCGGCTTCTACGCGCGCGGCAACGCGTCCGCCCTGGCGGCCGCCGCTGGTTCTGGCGGGGTTGCACGGGAAGTCGAGGATCTCTGCCGGTCGGTGAGGGTCGCGCAGGAGGGCGCCCTGTCGATACCGCTGCGGAGCCTGGTTGCGCTGGCCGCGGTCCTGGGGGTCGCGCTCGTCTGGTGGCTGCTTGAGAGGCTGGTTGTCGCCCTGGCGGAGTGGGGTTTCGCGGGTCCGTTTGGCTCCCTGAGGGCGTTTCTGCTGCTGCCGGCCTCTACGCCCGTCAGCCTTGCCGTCTCCGCTGAGGTGGCTCTGCTGCGGGCGAACGGGTGGAATGGACATTTGGGCGAGACTGTGCATGGCTCTGCCACTGGTTTCCCGGAGATCGTGACGCCTTCCCATCTTGTTGTGGGCCCCAGCTTGGAGCAGAGACTCGATCAAGGAGGTGGTTGGGTTCTGGGTTGGGGGCTTTGGGGTTTCACCCATGCTGGCCGAGATAGACTCAACATCCTCTAAAAGGTGCATCAAATTGCTCTTGTGCCGCTGTATCTATTCTACCAGTCGGGGGGAATGATCGATCACGGTAGGCAGGTCTCCACGGGTGAGGGAGTCAAGTTTTGTACATTTAAATGCCAAAGCTGTCACACTGCGCCTAACACGGTGACTAGCCTAGGTTCAAAGTATAGCATCCCACGGATCTTGCAAAAGTGTTTGCTTCTTTGTGGGCGATTAGATCTCTGGTTTGTTGCCAGGCAAAGACGCAATGAAGACAAAGAAATGACTGGGATTTTGTAACATTTTGTTATCCATAAACCCTCCATCAATTCATGGCCGCAGCTAGACACGGCTGGGGGTCCCCGGGACCAAACCCGAATCCGAGCCCGAGCACTGGGGCAAGTGGATGTCATGCCAGAAGCACGGTTGAAATCTGGCAGACGAGTACGCGGTACTTACTACCAAGGTTGGCCCAGGATGGGCGATTGGGCGCCCGTAAAAATAGCACAGGTTCGCCAGAGCCGTACAACGGTGCAAGTTATGTTCGTTTTCGGCAGTAACCCCTGCCAACAGTCGGCGAAGGGTCCCTAAAGACTAGGCATAAACTCTAGTGCCGGCGCCATCCCCCATTCAATCCAGGTCCAGTCCTCACGCATCCGTCTCCTAGCGCGGCATTGACAAGTACGACAAAGCACGTGGTGGGATGGGAAAGGGGTATCGTGGGTGCAAGAGCTGGCTTCTGGCCTTCTGCAGTTCTGCAATTCTGCTCAGGATTTGTTGTCGTCTTGCCCACCTTGTCTCATTGTCTCAAGTAGTCGGTTGTGCAGTTCGGATGGTTCTTTCATTTGCTGCAGACCGATCAACCCCGCTCAAAACCAGTTCCTCTTTCCCACCCAACAGGAAGAGATGGGTTTTTAATCAACCCGCGGAAACCATCCATGCCCGATCTCTTCGCCGGGCAGCCTCCGCAGTCTCGCTCCACTGGGGTTGCCAGCCTGGAGCACCCCGGCGTTTTGATCAAAGTGGATCTCGAATCGGCAGCCACAGGCTTGACCAAGCCACCAGAGCGAGATAGCGACAGGTTGTCCAATAGCGGCAGGATGCGAACTCGAGCCGGTGGGCTTGGCGATGTCTGGAATGCGGGCGGCACTCGACCTTCCACACTAGTAACACAACAGCTAACTAGTACCGGTACCATAGTACAGATACGAGTGGATAGGCCGCTGAGAGTCCTCGCGGCTCCATCCCTTGTCCCTCCGTCGTATTAGATACGATAGCGGTACGATATGCCGACAGGAGATCCGGCCCATGCGCTTTCTCTCAGTGCCCCAGAGGTTCATCTCCTCGTGCATCGCGAATACGATCAAGAACTCGTGATTTTACTAGGCTAGTAGCTGTTTCAGCAAACGTCATTTGCGATGATAAACCCGCACATCCCCGTAATTGTGACCGAGCAGTAACGAGTTGAAGGAGTCGCTTTCGGGGTTCCGGCTAGATTTTGATTCCGCCTGGTCACTAACAGCGTCCACGAAGTAGACTTTGGTCGTCCAAAAACCTAGGAAGAAACACTACATGGCTACATCTAATGGCTTTAACGGAGACGACAGGTCAACAAGCTGGCACCCGCCAAAACGCCGGAGATAGTGGACCCTAGAATGACGGTTCCGGTGGAGCTGGCCGGTTTTTATCCCGCCACGAGAACTGGTCAGGTATGCCCCCGCGTACCTTTGCCGACCTAGATCTTACGATCTATAAATGCTCCCTTCTGCCGAACTCTCATCCCAGAGTTCGTCCCTTCTAGATGCCACCACAGCCAGCCCCGAAGGAGTCTAGGACTAGAGCCAGCCGATTGCCAGCTCACAGTGTCATATCTTCGTGCCCGTGTATTTCTGTTTTGGTGCGCTGCCGGAAGCTTCATTCGACTGCAAACCTGAAGCCCACGGCGAGAATTGGTTGGACTGTTCTACATCACCGTGACCCCACGAAGTTCAAACGACGACCGTCAGCAACATGGCGACGGGCAAGCTAGCAGAGGTGCTAGCCGACAGGCTCCCACTCATTTACTCAGCCTTTGTCATCCTCGGGGTGACTGTTGTCGCTCAGTACTTGTTTAAAAAGGACCCTCTTGCTGGGATCCCCTTCGTTGGGGAGGAGATCGGCAATGAGAACAAGAGGAGACAGGTTTACATGGCCAATGCGAAGGGCTTCTACGCGGATGGCTATAAGAAGTTCAAGGACTCCGTCTTCAGGATCACCACCCCCCGGAGTATGCAGCATCTTACCCGTCACAGGCCCGAATCCGAACCTTCCCCATTCTCGTTTCGATTCTGACATTTCGCGAGTCTAGGGTCACATATCATTGCCGTTCCACCGCAGTTCCTGAATGAGCTTAAGAACCTTCCAGATGACGTGGTTAGCTTTGCCGGGGCGGTCGAGGAGTCGATGGAGGCCAAGTACACTGGCGTCGATGCCAGCGAGACGATCATCCCCCACACGGTCAAGACGAGCTTGACGCCGGCCCTGGTTCGCCTCAACCCGGTCCTCACCGAAGAGGTCGCCCGGACCATGCGCAAGGAGATGCCCCCCTGCAAGGACTGGACCGAGGTCAACATCCACCAGAAGCTCCTCCGCATCGTCGCCATCGTGTCCGGCCGCATATTCCTCGGCCCGGAGCTGTGCTATGAGGAGGCCTACATCGACGCCGCCATTAACTACACTATGGACCTGATGGGCGTCCGCAACGCGGTCCTCCAGATCAAGCCCTGGCTGAGGCCTTTCAAGGCCGGCTCCCTGCCCGCGGTGAAGAGGCTCGCGGAGAGGGAGAAGACGTTCGACGACATCATCCAGCCCATTGTCCACGCTCGCCAAAAGGCCGCGCGGGAGGACCCAGGCTACCAGAAGCCCGACGACATGCTGCAGTGGCTCATCGACGCGCAGGGAAAGTTCGGCCAGAGGAAGGACAAGGCCATTGCGAAGCTGCAGCTTGGGTTGAGCTTTGCTGCCATCCACACCACCGTGCTGACGACCACGAATGCGTGAGTCACATGAGCCTGTCATATGATTATCCCTCTGGGGGACAGTCACTAAACCCCACCTATTCTCCCCCACAGATTCTACAACCTCGCCGCCCATCCCGAGCTGGCGCCTGAGCTCCGTGAGGAGTGCGCCACCGTCCTCGCCGAGAACGACGGGGTCTTCACCTCCCCGGGCCTGCAGGCGATGAAGAAGGTGGACAGCTTCCTCAAGGAGACGTTGCGCATGCACCCGGCCTCGTACGCCTCGTTCGAGCGCAAGGTCCTCAAGCCCATCACGCTCTCCAACGGCCAGGTGATCCCCGCGGGCGTCCACATCGAGGTCCCCGCCTACGGCGTGACCCGCGACCCGGTCCCCTTCCCGGACCCGGACCGATTCGACGGCCTGCGCTTCTACAGGATGCGCGAGGCCTCGGAGAGCTTTAATAACAACAGCAACGCGGCCGCGGGCGGCAAGGCCAGCGCCGTCGAGTCGGCGGCGCACAACCAGTTCGTCAGCGTCAGCCAGAACAGCCTGACCTTCGGCTACGGCCGGCACGCCTGCCCCGGGCGCTTCTTCGCCGCCAACGAGATTAAGATGATCCTCGCGAGGGCGCTGCTGCAGTATGACATCAAGATGGTTGGCGGGGCGACGGAGAGGTACCCGAATTTGGAGTTTGCCAACACTGTGAGTTTCTTTCATAATCTCCCCCCTACGCTTGCCTTTTTTTCTTTGCTGCTGTGGGTATTTATCTCTTCGTACTTGTTCTAGGAGTGCTGACAGCGTTATTTGTAGTCCATTCCGGACCCGAGGCGGACTCTTCTGTTCAAGGAGCTCAGCATGTAAGGTGTGTTCCTCGGCTCAGTCCTCGACAGGCCTGATGGCATGTTTGTCACATGGTGAGTTTGGGGTAACGGGGATATGCAGAGAGGCACTGGGACGGCCCAGTAATTATCTGTTCGAAGATGGAGACCTCATGGTAGTCAAACTCAAGGTTCGTCTGCTTCACGCCTGGAAAGTCGTCAACGGGAAACAAGACAAAATAATTCCGGCTTCTCTATGTCGTACATTTGAGATCTCTACAGGTAGTAGAGTGTCCCAGGAGCTTGCTTGGCGGTCCGTAATGCCATTTATGATAGACCACCCCCTAGTGGATCACAAAGCCTACGAAGTTGGAGCCCAGAATAACAAGGAAGTGAAACACGACGATGCGAGGTAGGGAGAGACGGGGAATAACATACCATCTGATGACATTCGTGCCCAAAGAAAGTTCTTCCAGATGAGCAACCCGATACGCCCAGCCCGCAGCCTGACACCTACTTCTCAGTTGGCATTAGGCACGCACTGGAATCACGCCACCCACTCCGTAATTACAGCAGGGGGCTGGCCTCTATTCCCATAACGTAACATCAACCTGGGGATTCAACACCCAATAACTGCTTACATGCAGGATTCGAGAGAGTTAATGTGAATACTTTGATGGCACGGAATGCCGCAAGGGATGCCGAGGCCTAGCCAGCTTTATCTATTTGGGCAGGAAGCAACCTAATTACGAGTCCATGACTTAATTACGCAGCCGCACCCTGGTCCAGAAGGAGAATTACTGTGGCCAATATCAGAGCAGGAGTGGGGTAGAAGGAGGATCGAGAACCCGAGGGCGTAGTCGATACTAGATGCAGCGAAATGGGTCGCACAATATTTCCTTATATCTGGGCAGGCAATCATTTTGCTGGAAGCACCGCAAAAAGGATTTGCCGGACTGAAAAGGAACGAGAGAGAGATGGGATGCAAAGGAGGAACTGGAATGTCGATGAACCCGATCGACTACTCAGAGTTGGGCGAGGTGTGGTCAGGATGTTGCGGCTCTCACAGTGACCGAGTGAAAGCTCCAGATTGTTGCCCAGCTCGGAGGCTAGAGCCCAGTGGCGGACCCATGACAAGAAATGGCGGATGCTCCGCACGAGAGTGGCGTTGTGGCAGGGCTTCATCTTGTCCCTAGCAAATCGTCACAGGATGTAGACAGTGCCGCCCTCCCTTCGGAACAGATCCCGTTGAGTAATCTGACCCATGCCGACCCTGACCCAGGCTCCTGAGCGCCGCATCAGGAACAGGACCATGTAGCCCCTGTCCAGGCCGCCGCCATCTGGTCTGTCGTCACTGAAGGAAGCGATCTTGATGCAACTGATCTTCAGTTCCTCTCCATCGATCTCGTCCGCCTCCATCATGTCCAGCGACGCCCACCCTACGAGCCGCCCGTCGTCGGCATACACGTCCCAGAACCGGGTCGGGAACCGGATCCCCACGACGTTGACGACCCAGGTCCACTGGGGCTTGCCGGTCCGGACATCACGGAAGCGGAGACCTGTGCTTATGATGACGGCGGAGTGGAGCTCGAGGGTGGCGGGGCCGGCGAAGATGCTGGCTGGAGGGTCCGCTAAGGAGCTTGGTGAGGTCAGCACGGGGCCGAGCTTGACTTCGGGCCGCAGCTTGCTGTCCGAGCCGGTGTAGCTCCACAGGGGGTACTGGATCTCTCCATCTGATGCTGCCCAGGACCAGGTTGGCGCTCGTCGTGTAGGGCCGGACTTGAGCGCGGTGGTGTGCCTGAGCCACAGGAGGCAGGCGTGGATATTCCCAGCCCACAGGCCGCTGTAGTAGCGGTCGTCCGTAAGCTGCTGCATCTTGCGTGCGATGCCGGAGATGGCGATCAGCTTATCCTCGGGCTTGGTCAGGGAGAGCGACGAGTAGCGCCCTGCGATCTCGTACCATCCGAGACGGATGCTTTCTGACAGCTCCTGAGGGAGGGTTCGCTGCACTGACCGATTGGTTTGGAGGAGCTCGAGTCCCCGCCGGACGCTTGTGAACTGCCGGTACTTAGACCCTCCCCCAGCGTCAATGTGTCGGATCTGCTCGTGATCTTCAAGGTAGATGTGACCGCCTCCTGTGCAGTGGATGGTCCGAGGCGACAAGATTCTCTCCTGCAGGACCCAGCCTCGGCTACTGAGCTGGCTGTTTGTTAGGTGGTTGAGAGGGTCTGGCCCCGACGAGACGAAGAAGGCCTGACTTCTAAAGGGTTCGTAGCCGGCGCCGCTGGTCGCCGCTTGATAAGCCGCAGCCTCCTCGTCGTACGGCTCGCCTCTGTGACTGCCACCAACGGCCAGCGGGGTGACCCTCTGGAACGACCTGGCGAGGAAGCCTGCGTCTGCATGCTCGGCTGCGTGGGCGGCGATTGT
Source organism: Pseudohalonectria lignicola (assembly GCA_003049395.1). Taxonomy (NCBI): domain Eukaryota; kingdom Fungi; phylum Ascomycota; class Sordariomycetes; order Magnaporthales; family Ophioceraceae; genus Pseudohalonectria; species Pseudohalonectria lignicola. Next base: position 22,387 of record PYSP01000371.1, read on the forward strand.
GCAGTACGTCCCCATGTAGACATCACCCATGCGTGCTGCCTCGTGAGCCCAATCTTCCTCGTCATCCTGGATGATGCATATCGCGTCGACCCAGAGGTAGCGGAGGCCCAGCTTTCGGGTAAGGATTATCGCATCGCGCAGTGTCTTCGGTATTTCTTTGACGTACACCCCGGCCTTCATAGCTCCGATGGTTGACCGCGTTGTAGTGAAGTGGCTACCCTCCTTGCCCCAACGGTAGCTTAGCGCGACATACTGAATTGGATGCTGTGCAAGTGACTCCGTTCCTGCTCCGGCTAAGCCACACGTCTCGATAAGGTGCACTTTGGAAGTTGAGTTCCCTTCTTCGCTTATATCGCTCTCGCCAACATCAAGCAGTCGAGTAGGCGGTGAAGCGGGATGGAGCCCCGGAGGGGGAGGAGGAGGGAGAGTGGGAGGGGAAGGGGAGACTGGAAGTGGATCGGGAGGGAAGATTGGATGCGAGGGAGATTCCAAGGCAGGGACTAGGTGAGCGGCGGTGGCTGACCCGATCTTTCCCCGCAGCCACTCCTTGATGGCATTAATCTTGGTATCTTCAGCGGCCGGAAGAGTCGTCTGTATTCCAAGGCTTGCTGCTCGAGTTCCTGTTCATATGAGCCCCCCGCAGCGTGAAAACCAGGGATAAAAGACGGGTCAACAAACAAGTAGGCTGGGAGTACAGTACACACCTGGAAGCGCGAATACATGAAGTTGGCCTGGTGGGACGACCGTTTCTTTGACCCAGACACGAATCTTGCTGACACAAGCGGTCGCAGCGGCCCTGCTTTCCAGCTCATGGCTCACATCTGGACTGCTCGCTTCTTCGTCACCCTCCTTTGTCTCCTTGGAGCCACGGGATGGACGCCAGTCGCCTAGTCCAAGGATGATGGGCGATGTCTCCCGCGGGTTCTGGATCCTCATTAAGGCATCAAAGTCCTCACTATCGCGAGTTCTCAGGGAAGACTCTATAAGGGAGCACATGCGGCACCGTTCGGCCGAGGCGGCAAGATGCCAGTAGCTCTGCGAATGGAGATACCCATCCTGGCTAGTCATCGCCGCGACTGTGATGCCCTCGCATGGCTCGCAAAGAGAAATTCCAGGATGCTTCAGCGTCGGAAGGTTCGTCCGCCATAAGTGCAGGAGGAGATCGTAGTATTTTGCCCTGTCCGCAGGCTCACTCAACGGGGTGTCGCTTCGGCCCAAAACCACGTCGACCTTAGTTGAGGCCGCTTCCTCAGCGGTCATGGCCCTGACGATGCCAAGTTCCTGCAGGGCAAGAATCATGTTGTCCGTTGAGATCGACATTGCAATTGCGAACCAGTTACTTAGAGACAATTAGTTTGATGAAATTGTACCTAGGTGATCAGTAGATATGATGGGAGAGGACTGGAGGCAACAGTCAACCTCTGTTGAAGCTGCCTGGCAATCCCGTACTCCGTACGTTCTGCACAGCGAGGTGGGGAAGAAAATCAGTTGCTTGCCCAGAGGCATACGCAGACCTAGAAACCGACGTGGGGTTGTGTTCTGGCGCTGTCAATCGTCAGCCGTGTGCGAGTGGATCAGCTCTAGAACGACTGAGGAAGTAGAAATACGGCGGGGCGGAGAAGGGGGTCTACAAATGGATAAATAGCACGAAGTACAAGGGGAAAACACGAAAGAGCGAGATAGAGGGAGAGGAAGGTTCTCTAAACCGTAGATACGCCACCCTCTGTAGGTACGTACTGATTACTACTCAGGGCTGCATCGTATATCAGAACCTAGACTGGAATGGTGTCGCCTTCAGACACGAGTCAAAATCGCCCTCGGGGTAGCCATACGAAAGCAGGATTACAAGAGAACTCCCGGAATTCGAGCGCGATGCGGAGAAACGGGCAGTGCAGCTTGGTGGACCGGTGCCATTGCGCCCGGGCGAGAGCTTCAATCACAAGCATATCGGCACGGCTTTTTCCAGATGGCAATAATACCTACCTAGCAACACCGCCGAAAGGGAATCTGGGGTGGCTCCAAAGACAGAATCCGGCGCAATATGCCTCGGGCTGAGCTGGACCAGACATGCCTCCAATCCTAGCTCTTCTTTGTCCGGCGCCAATCCAGGCGGCCCAGTCGACGCCAGGTCTGTAGTCCGATCAATCAGGATTCAGGGCACGGCGGCATCGAGCCCGTCTTTAATTTGACACACAATTGAACTCGCAGCCTTTCGGCAAGGTGCAAACATGGGCAATACGCTCCACGACACGATCTTGTACGATATATAGTGGCATGCTCTAGGATCGGGCGGCTGAGACTTGCTACGTTTGGACGGAATCGAGAAATTGGTCGCGGAGGATGATCGAGGACAAAAGTGAGCGGCACCTAGAGTGAGGGCGGTGTTCGAAGAATATGGTCGGAAGACAAGGGCTCTGACACATGTGCTTGGAGAGAACGAACTACGTCGGACGCTGGTGTGCGCATCGCAACGGGAGGCTAGGTGGGCGAGTGGACATACGGGCGCATGGGAAAGGTGCGACGGGAGACCGCATGAGACTAAGGTCGGCCCTTGAACCACTAACGGCCCTAGGCGGTCTGTTTACGCCAACAATTTTGGCAGTGCCGTAATCTCGATCGCAAAGAGGGCGACTCGCGCCGGGAACGACTCGTCGGAGGGTAGAACGAGAGGAAAGTTGCGCTGTGGCTAACTGGTGGATTTCCACCACCTCCAGCCCCCGCGCAAAAGGAGGCCCGGCACGAATCGCATCGCGAACCCACGTGATCGGAACTGGAGAGGTTGAGATACTGCGCCTTAAGAAGCAGCAATCAACTCTACACTTAAGAAAGTAAGCGAACTGGCCATGTCCCCGACATTCATTCTGATGTACTATATCCACCCATTCCACCCATTCCACCCACAAAACTCTGGGTTGGATATGCATGTTAAACATCGAACAGGATTAGGCTGGGGTGAACCGACGAGAGGTCAAAACAGCTCCACCGGACGCTTGTAGGCTTCTTGAGCCGTGTGACGGGAAAACCCACATGCTGACCGCCGGGTGGGAGCATTCCATCATCTCGGACGCTCAGCGTCGACCTTCGCGCCGCGCGTCGGTATCACGCAGCCAGAGCCGAACCGGGACCCGATGGATTGGCGCCCGACGTACCAATCCTCCGCCTCGAGGCGCAGGTACTCTGTTAGGCCATCTCGCGGCCCTGCTGGCGGGCGCTGGCCGTCAAGCATCGGCATCCTCGTGGGCCAGGATATGGTAGGGCAGATATAAAGGCGAAAGTTATAGTCACAATCATCGGCGTTGAAGTAGTCGTCGTTGCCGTTATCGCCATCATCGCCGTCATTGCCGTCCTTGCCGTCATTGTCGTGGTTGTCAACGTTTCCCTCGTTGGTACCCGTCCTCCTCTTCTGTCCTCCATATTCCTTTGCTAATCTTCCCTATTCCCGGACGAAGTGGCGGGGCTCCCCCTAGAACGGTACTTAGCGAATGTCAAGCTGGACACTTGGCCGAGGATTGGCTCTAAGCCAAGCAAAGGCCCCAGTGGAGGCCGTGTCATTTCCCCCGTTGGCGGCCGTGATCCACAGCTCGATCAATCGGTGTCGCCGGAGGAAGAGCAGCCAGACCCGCAGTCGCAGATCGGCGGGAAGCAGGGGGAAGGACGCCCAGCGATCGCCGTGCATACATGCGCTCGACCGCAGTGAACATCATTGTGCAGCCTGGCAGTTGCATCTGTTTCGTGAGTCGCGCAAACTACGACTTGGTGGTGAAGGGCTGTGGCAATGGCGGAGTGGCTCACACCCTGTTTTTCTCTTCTCACACGAATGTAGAATGCACGCGTTCATGCAGGCGCAACCTCCGCGGACTAAATAGCCCAAGTTGATCGCAGCTGACTACTGAGTACATTCAGGGTGACGGGAATGGTAACCTCAAATAAAAAAGACACACCCAAAGCGAACATCACCCTGAGCAAAATGGGCGTCCCTCACCCAGTTTGATAAACACGGTCGGGGTTTCGTCTGGTCATCGATCCGATCCGGGGGGGAAACAAGGCTCTCAAGTCGCGAGTCCTTCGTGGGCAGGTACCAACAGCCGCTGCGCTGGACGCCCCTAAGGTAGAGCGCCTTCTAGCTATAGGACGGCAACAGATCCCGCAGCTGGCCGTCGATGCCGAGCGCCGAAGGGTTGGCGGAGAAGGTGGTGCGGTGATAGGACCCGGCCGTCCAAGGGAGACCCCAGGCGCCAATCCAAAAGCCATCCGTCTCGTCCTGGCTCATGCAGCTCGAGAAGACGAAGCTCAGAACGGCGGTGCCGCCGGAGCGAGCGTAGGCCACGACGCGGTCCATGATGGTTCTGTTCTCCCTCCAGCTCACTCTCGCGTCCGTGACGAGGATCCCATCCGATATGGCGTTGTTATCGAGGAATTTTGGTCGCAGCACCGAGGGTGCCGGCGCGCTTTCTGGAGGAGCTGGACGATGCCGACTCCGAATCTGTCGACTCCGTCGACTATATCTTGCATCCACTCGTCTCCAAGAGAGAGAATAAGGATGGATAAGGATGGTGGGTTTTGCCATATTGTTTTGGTGTGATAGCGTGCTGGGGAGCAGATGGTGCGGTAGTAGGTGCGGCGGCGGGTAGGTAAGGAATTATGAGGAAGCTTTTGTTTGCTAAGCTCGACACTGCTGGAGGGTCACTTGAAAACCACAGACATCCGTCCTTCCATTCCATCAAGCGCTGCGCCTTCCCGCTGTTATACCTGCCCTGACTCAGGCCTATGCTTTCGTCCTTCGATTTCCACGGGGAAAGTACAGGGTAGGTGGTTGCCGGGAAACAAAGACAGCCGTGCAGCCTTGAGAGGGAATCACACAGTGCTGGTTATGTCATAATTTACATTGAAGATACGTACTACAATTACGTGCTAGTTGATGATCATTTCGTTAATGTTCGAATGTGTGCCAAATATCTACACAGGATGTGCAGCGAGCGACACTCTATAGCTATGTGGGTAGGTAGGAACTTTATAAGTAGATATTGGGAATCGCCACATAATCAACCGAAGTTCGGGACACATCCAGTCGTCCACTGATAAAACACGGCACGCTCTAACGAATCCTATTCGTATTCTAGCATCTACCGTTCGATACAATTTCGCAAGGCAACAAACAACTCACGGAAGCTCCTGGGTTACGCGAAGGCCCCTAAACGCGCTGATTATCTCGTTGGACTCTACTAAGACATCATACATCTCGGTAACGCGTCTACCTGCCCACTTCTTCGTGTGAGAACAACAAAAGAACCGCACTGAGGCCTAGGGAGTCTCCTCTTTTGTGCCCAATAGGTACGTACTAGGAGGGATGTAGCTAAGGGAAAGAGGCGTGTTTACTTTTCTATGGCTTCTGCTTATTATGGGCAGCGACTCGGGCTTATATACACAAAGGGGGCGAAGTGTCCACCTGGAGGGGACTCCTGGGGTCGGCTCAGGGGGGGCACGTGAGCTGTGGTGCTCGTGACAACACCCTCATTCTCGCGGACTCACTATTTGCGCATCACCGGAACCAAAAAGCCCAAATCTCGCGTTTGCGTCGGTATAGCACGGGGTATCCGAGCCTGTCGAGTCTTCTCATGATCTTTCTCCATAGCTGGCCTCTAACCTTGTTGTCTTGTGAATGGTCCTAGGGGCAGGGGTAGGTAGGATGCCTTCTTCACTGCCAGTGTTCCACTTCCTCCCCTCGAGTCGGAACGCCGAGCCCAGCGATTCGAGCCGGTCGTTGTTCGCGAAATCGCTGCCGCAATGCGCGACACCCTTGTCGGTGGTACCCCAAGGAAGGCACTTGAGCAGGGGTTTCAGCGCGGCGAGTGAGGCACAGAAGATGGCGAGTCCGATCTCGAGTGCCGAGCTAGGGGGAAGATATCAAGTTAGTATAATGCGCACAGCGCCGCCTTTGAACCTGCCGCTACTGTGAAGCACATCGGCCAACCTTGCACGTACTAGATGGTGGCTCCCAGGAGGGGGTCAACAGCCCTTGGATCAGCGGTTGATGGCAGCTTCCCCACTTCGATCACGTAGCTGAGGCGCACGATGGTCGCAACACAGCTCCTAGATGCCCGGCAGCTAAGGAGTTAGTTGCTCCGAAGGCGTACAGCAGTCTGCGAAGAATGACTAGACTCACACGACACCGAGCCCCAGTAGAACTGTTACCCCTATCTTTGTCCTAAGGCTGATATGGACACCCCATAGCATATAGACAGGCACAAGCTGTCGCCATGGCGGAGGGCGACCAACCCTTTTGTCAGCAAAACTAAATGCGTGAAGGTCAATTAAGCGTTTGGGGAACCCAATTACAGCATACAGCCAGCTAAAGCCAATGTCCATGGCCGAGATGGCATACGCGGTCTGCGCGATGGTCGAGCCCGGGAGGCATTCTCCTTCCCCAACCCCCCACGCTACTGAAAGCGGACGGCACTGGAGACCAAAGATCAGGATGGAGACAGTAGACCAGACGGATAGAACGGCGACTGAGACGGCGAGGAACTTGCGGAGGCCTGTTTTCGACGCGATTCGGAAAAGGACGAGGGCGACACTGATCTTGGCGAACAGCTGGGCAAGCAGGTATAGGAGCTGGGCGATCACGAAGAACTGTTGTTGTTGGTTGTTGTTGTTGTTGTTGAGGGGGAGGGTGGTGAGCGTTATTATCAATGATCATGATATCCGGCCGAGGATCTTTCTAGGGGTAAAGGCAATTGGAGCCCACCAACCTCAGCTGCCTTAAGCATATTGTACTCTGGTTTCATCTCATTGGCTCCATAGCCAAACCGAAGAGCTTCGAACTCGAAGGTGCAGAAAAGGATGAACGCGACCTGTCATACACCCAGCCCAAGGGTTCATTGGTCAGTGAACAATTGCCAGCATGGAGTTTGAACCAGAAAGCTACAGGAGACGGCCGGACGGGGGGTAGGTAGGTGGGGTTCGATTGGGGATTTGGGGTCCTGCATGAGAAAGAGACTTACGACAGCAATGCAGGTGGCGTAGTCATCGTAACCGAGCGTCTTCTGGGTAATGCGAACGTACAATCTGAGGCTGACAGTGATCCCATTGAGAACGAGAAAGGCCATCATGACCGATGCAAAGGACTGGCGTGTATCCATCTTGTTCGAGTCCTCGATAGCAACTTCTAAATTTCTTGGACTTTCTAGGTAAGCCGGCCGCGCAACGGGGCCAAAGGGGAAAAAAGGGTCTCATGCACAAACCTGACTGCTACATCGAGTTGCGTTGCACCAAACATATGTACTGCCAGCGTGGACAGGCAGCTGGGCAATTGGGATGCCTAAAGGGGCTGCAGCGGGTGGTCGTTGGCAGGAATGACAGACATGAAAGCTCACTCTCGACCCACTTGCACCCAGCTGTTTTATTTGATCTTGTCCCTCCCTCCGACGAACCTGGCACCAACAGCAGCATGACGGGGATGTTTGTGGGCTAATATGCCGGCGTGCACCACCTGTTGTTCGACTGACAGACAGGCGGTTGTTATTGCGTTGTATTGAGGGATTGAGAGATTGCTAACAGGGAACTCACTACGTAATTACACCGGCGTTTGAGAATTTCGTGGTTGAACCCTGCGACGAACAGGTTGAAGAGAAATCGACTGTCGATTTCCTCCTTAGTAACCCTGACCTAACACCACGCCTTACACCCTTGATTTGAATCCCGAATTTCCTAGCGACCGCAGAGTGTTCGTTGTTACTGTTATCTCTACGTAAGAAGACCGAGGCCGCTGAAATAAAGGCTGACGCAGCTACCTGATCCTGGTCCTGCCAGCCTACAGTCCTACACGCCTACGACACTACGCACGGCAACTGAAAGTTTCTCAGGATCGACCCTTTCCGCCTTAACCCAGCCAGTCTCAGTATCCCACAGTCAATGATTACCATTTCCTCTACAATGCCAGCCGACAGGAGTGACCTGCCGGAGATGGTGCTCCCCCTCACCCCCGACGAGATCACATCTCAGTGGCTATCAGACTGCCTGGGACATAAGGTCAAGAGCTTCGAAATTACCGAGAAGATCCTCCTTGCCACTGCCAGCAAACTCTTCGTCCAGGTGACGTACGAGCGCGAGGATGAGAATGTGGAGCAGTCGATGGGCTCAAAGCCCAAGCACCTCTGTATAAAGGGCGGCTTCAACCCCGCCATCGTGGCCCAATTCGCCGACATCGTCATCAAGATGTACCAGCGAGAGGTCGATTTCTTCAACCGGGTCGCCCCCACCCTGGAGCACGTCGACCTCCTCAAGTGCTACTGGGGTGGCCACAACAGCAGACAGGGCATCGTGTTCCTGGACGACCTCGGCCGGATGGGCAACACCTTCGGCGACCCGACCAAGGCCTGGCCCGTGGAGCGGGTGCGTCTGGGCGTCGAGCAGCTGGCGGGGCTGCACGCCCGCACCTGGGGCGCCCGGAACGAGGACTACCCCTGGCTCGCAGGGCCGGACCACTACGAGCGCACCATCATGAAGATGTGCACGTGGTGGCAGGGGCTGGTGGTGGGCGAGTCCCGCGCGCACTTCCCGGGGGGCTGGAGCGAGGCGCGCATCACGGCGGCGATGGAGAAGCACTTCGCCAGCAGGGACGAGAAGTTCCTGGTGCTCATCCACGGCGACCCCCACCAGGGCAACACCTTCGTCACGCCCGGGGGGGAGCCGCGCTTCCTCGACTGGCAGCTCATCCACGTCGGGTCGGCGCTGCACGACGTCGCATACTTCGTCGTCGGGGCGCTGAGCCCGGCGGACAGGAGGGCGCACGAGATGGACGTCCTGGGGCACTACCTCAAGGCGCTGGCCCGGTTCGGCGCCCCGGCTTGGACGGTCGACGACGTGCTGGTCGAGTACCGCAAGTCGATGCTCTCGGGCATCGGGTGGATGCTGACCCCGTACGACCTGCAGCCGAAGGAGAGGGTGGAGGCTATGAGTGAGAGGTATGCGTCGGCAATACTTGATCACAAGGCCGTCGAGCTGGTGGAGTCTTTGTAGGCGAGGGAGCGTAGTCCTTCGGCATCCGGTTGTGGATAGGGTTTGAAGACCTGGATAAGGTAAACGCCGAAACGATGGCCAAACCCGCCGTCCCGTGTGATTCTACCTGTTGGGACGACTAGTTTTCCCCAATGTCTTGCTATCATAGCGTAACATTTCGCCCAATCTCTGGGCGAATCATAATACTAGATGAGAGAGTCTAGGTCATCTCTAAGGAGCTTAAGAAACGGTTTGCTATCTTTCCAAAAGGAGGCTGGTGACCATTAATTACTCCTAGTTTGGATCTAATTCATTGTTAAGGACTTAGATGGCTGGAGAATCAATGTCAGCTGGTGACGATATACAGATTCCGACTGGCGACGGCCACTAGCAACTTGTTTGCTCTTTTCGAAATCACGAAACCTTTGGAGGCCTAAGTGAGTGAGAAGTAAGATTACCTTACATTTGTGAAAGAGTCTGCTCCGAAAACAACAAAGTGACAAACCGACAAATATGAGTTACCGGTGATATCCTGGGTGGAATGTTGTCGAGATTTGTTAGACTGCTGCCCTAACAGCCTGTTAACTGTACTCGGGCAAGGAAGGTGGTTGTAGCCAAGCAGCTATGCCCACGGCCTGGTTTCAGGGGCTGCATGGCCAACATATCGTCTAGACATCGACCAGCTAATTACTATGAGTGGTAAACCATGAAGCAATGGCTCGCGTAACAACAGGGAAACTCGATGGTAGGGATTGGCACTACGCAGGGGCACGGCCGCTCCGGCTGGTGTGGCTGAAGCTAGCGAAGGTCGAATGGACCCGATGGGGGAAGAAATGGGCTGAGGAGGTTCTCGTCAACGATGAGTGGAGGATCCCTATTGCTTTGTATGACGTTGGGCGGTTAAGTCGCTATGTTATCGTCTAACGGGTCTGATTCTCATGCAGTGCTTAGGTAATTAGCAACCATAGTTGGCGGCAAAGGCGTTCGGTCGTCGGGTCAAGCAGCATGGAGTTTGGGTTTCGACCGCTGTTGTGCCCAAAATTGGACACTCTGCGCCCCTTTAAGGATATGTGAATCTACACCTGCCATTTGCTACAAGAGTCGTTTATTTGCCCTTTCTTGTCACAACAGCCGCCGTGACCCTGTTTGGGTGGAACATTGTTTTATGGCAAGGACGAATGTCTGGCAAGAGATGCCACTCCACTGACTCCAGTTGATTACATCATCGCCCGCCGCAGACCCATTCTGACACGGCCCGTCGGCCGTTAATACACAATGCTTACGACCGAGCTGCTTCCCAGCGGCACAGCACGTCCTAGCGCCTCTCGAAGGGTAAGCGCCCTGGCCCCGGCCATATGCTCGCCATGTAGCATGGCAGATGGATGGCCGGCAACACACGCAAGAAATGAGGCAGTGAAGGGTGACAGCGGTGGGACGTGAAATAATCCCACTCCTGCATCAGGCTTGGCTCTGGCTGTTTCGGCCTGACTGATGAGACCTGTCCCCATCTCGTTTGCACGGGTATATGGTTGGGCCTGTTGCAAAAGGTGGCTTCGCCTAAACATTGACCTACAGAAGCAAACTGAACAGAGAGTAATTACACCCTGGTACAGACCGGAAGGTATCGTGGATGCAAGCCTTGTAGCTGTGAGGCATCTACCACCGGCCGGAGGGAAAATAACCAACCTAGAATATTATAACGTCACAAGTTGGTTTTGAATCCAGCCAACCTTTGGCGTAACGCCCACCTTGATCCAGGGAATCCATTTAACTGGTTCCGAGAGAGCCAACATATGTTGGCCAACGGAAGTAATGGCCTGATAATTACTAAAACACATCCCTCTATCACTCAAGAGCTCTGGGTCGGCCATTCTTTGACTCCCAGCCGGTGGTAGGCCATATTGTAACGCATCTATGGGGTTACACTTCAGGGCCACCTGGCCAGAATGGGGACCGCCGACGTGGGCCGCTTTCATTTTCATGTGCTGAAACAGGTGCGGAAGACCTAGACGTCTATCATGCAGCGAGTGGGTCCCGGGTCGTCAGAAGACTTGGGAATATATATTGAGTGGAATCCGTGGTTTCTTCGCACATTTCTTACCTCTCTAGGTGATGTATTTGACGGTCTTGAGAGTCTAACACGCCGCTGTTCAACAAACGACACTCTACGCTCACCAATCGCAAGGTGGAAACAAATTCCCTTATCATTCAATTTGAACCCAGAGTTTGTCGACTCTATAACCCGGACGATTCGCCGCCTCGGGCTCAACGGACGCCATCCGTATTACGTCGTTGGAACTGTTCAGATGGTCAGTCACGCTCCGATGAGCCTCCCTCGCTTGCCCGATGTAAATTAACAACTCCATATTTGCGATCAAGTCTTCCCGGCCGCGAGTTATCTGGGTCTGGGCGTGCTGCCAATGTGGCGCATCCGGGATGCGCATCAGCCAGGAGCTGTGCTCGTCCTGCGAGCATGCTCGATGCCAATATTGTGTTGCCACGAAACAGGTTCGCCGGTAATAAACGGGCGCATCTTGGTGGCAATGAGCACCCAGAACTCGGCGAGTGGCACGTAAGCAGTGTGAGAA
>PYSP01000372.1:0-33469 GCA_003049395.1 Pseudohalonectria lignicola
GGAGGACGGCTTGCGGGTCCCCGGGGGCGGAGGCGGCTTCTTCCCTATCGGGGGGGGGGGACCCTTCATCATGCTCGCCGAGGAGAATGGGCGCGGCCCCGCGTTGACCGGCGTCTTGCGCAGGTTCGCGATGGAAGGGTGGAAGGTGGGCACGGCGGACGGCCTGCCTGGTATGGGCGGTGCTGCGGCGCCGGGGGGCTTAGGCGCCGAGAAGCCAGGTAGTCTGGGCGCACCGCCGCGGGATGGGGAGGCGGAGGATGACTCTGGGTCTGAGAGGTAGGATGAGTCGCGGTTTGCTGGTGTGGTGGCAGTATTGATATGTTAGTTGTGCTGCTTTGATGCTTTGGATACCTAGTCGGGTGAGATGTGTACTGCGGCGTGGGGAATAAAGACCAACCTCCGGTATCGACACCTCCACCAGTCTTCCTCAACTTGGGCATCCCGACGCCGGCGAATAGGCCGCCTAGCTGCGGTGCCGAGTTCATGGCCGAGCTCGTGGACTCCGACCTCCCCTGGTCGCTGTTGCTCCTGGCCCGATTGCCGGGGACGGGTGGGGCGAGGCCTCCGGGCAGCTTGGGTGCCATCCCGGGGACAGGAGGAGCTCCTCCTGTGGGTGGTCCACCTCCGCCTCCGGCCCCGCCGGACCCGGCTATGATGGGTGCTGAGCGATCGTTCGTCACCGCCTTCCTGAGGGCCTTCCCTTTCGAGATGTCGGAGAGGAGTGCTCCCTAAAGATCAACGAGGATGGTCCTCGTGAGCATGCTGATACTACAGCCCGAAGCCCGAAGCCCCAAGGGCCGGGGTGGAATCAGAAACATAGATAGGGGGAACATTCACTGACCCTGTTTTGCGCTCCGCCGGGTGATCGCGCAGGTAGGCTCGCCATAGGTCCGCCAGGAGGTGGAGGAGGAGGTGGCGGCGGCGGCGGTCCCCCGCGACCAGGCATTGGTGGGGGAGGGGGGGGTGGTGGTGGAGGAGGAGGCATTATGTGGATGGGCGGATGGGATGGGTTGAGTCAGGATGGGAACCGCTCTGGGATTCGAGGAGACAATGAATGCTTCGAACTCTGGGTCTTCCAGCTCCTTGGGTGGCGATTTTGCTTCAATCCTAAATCAATCTGGGGAAGACATTAATGACATGAGGAAACCTGGGAAGGGGAACGTGTGATGGGCCACTGATAGTGTGTGCTCTCGTATGCAACGGGTTGCAGAATCGGTTGGAATCTGTCAAGTGGATAGTGTGTTTGAGCACAAAAGGCCACAAGGGAGGGCGAAAAGAGAGAAGGCGAACATAAAGATAGGACTTGACTGGGGTTGACTGGATTGACCCGAATACAGGATTGATTGAAGCGATCACGGCTGGCCATATCCTGGTGGTCGTTCGTTTAGCGTGACTGCCTGACTGAGCCGCGACCAAGGGCCAGGGTGCGTGTCGTCACTCCATTGTGGCTCAAAGCCTGCTTCCTAAAGCCCCCCACCCCCCCTGCCCTGATCGTACCGTGGGGCGTACGGCTTAGCAACCCAGGTACTTGTCGAAACTTTCGTAACCAAAACGATATTTAAAAAAAGAAATATATAATATGAAAAGTTATACAAAAGGAAAGAATAAGAAAAACGTATATAAATAAATGTATATAATAATAAAATTTTATATTTTAATATTAATACTTTTCAAGTTTAAGAAAATAATATTCGTCAACGGGCAAGATCTTGCTTGATCCGACCACGATATACTTGAAGGAGTGCATCCGGTTCCTCGAGGGCTCTGGAAGGGGAAGATGGCCACGTCGCTCCGACAAGAAGAACCATCAGGCGGCGAAGGAGAAAGTTAACCTCCTAATCCGAGACCTGGATCCAGAGTCTGCTAGAACACGCGGCTGATCTCTCGTCACAGTGCAGAGACTCCATATCCATTGCCATCAACATCATCAGCATCCACGAGTCGCTAGGGAGGCCAGATTTGGATAGAAGATTTCAATTTCCGCCAGAGAGTTTCAACACATGAAAACCAAAGCACCCATTCCGCAGGGCTAGGAAGAGAATCACAATTTCACCGAATACGCAAAACAAAGCATGCCAATTCCATACACCGACGCAGCAGCGACCTGTCGCCGCCGCTTTCAGCGTTCCCGGATCCCCGCTTCTCATTAGAGCTTGTACTTTTCCCCGGCAGTGTGGTGTTGGTGGGGAAGGGCTGCCAGGGCTGGACCGAGCCTTCTCCGCGGGTTTATCACAGGATGATCGTTGAGTTACCTTGTGATTCGCCGTCTCTGATGAACATTGTGCATTGCGGTTGTTCTCACCGACGTCGAACATGTATCGCCCAGTCAACACCTTGGTCGGTAATCCGGCTTGCTCGAGGGTCTCGAGGGCCAGGTCGAGAAGACAGACGTCCATGCCTTTGAGCTATTAGCCTCCATTGTTTCTACAGCAAGACATTGAGGAATCTTTGGCTAACCCTTTGCACTGATCAGAGTTGTGAATATCGGAGAGTATTCCGTCTCGCCAGTCACTTCTGAGGTATACTCGTTTTGCCCAACTGTGTCGTGGTTGTCAGACCATTTGCCACGTTTCAAGCTCAGCGAGTGTATGGCTCACTAACCTACTCTACCCTCACTTCAAAACCGGTCTCCATCACCTACCTCCTCCAAGATGATCCCAAGCCTTGCACCAATCTGCACTTCCTCAAACGCGTCCAAGATAGATCCAACAACGAGTGGTTCCGCAATCTGAACCTATGACGGCCACACTTACTTTTCCGGCCACCTGCGGCCTGAACCACGACCCCGTTGTTCTGGACAGCGGCCAGGCCTTCGTCTCTCACCACACTTCCGAGCACGCAAAGCAGCTTTTCATCGACGATTTCAAGGCTGCCTTGGCAAAGCAGAAGCCCAAGATTGCCCCGCCGCTCCGGCGCCCATTGTCAAGTGCAAGGCGCACTCTGATCCCCTGGCCAAGCACGGCATCACCCTTGATGGTCTCATGTACCTCACCGACGAAGAGACCTCCAGTGGCGGCCTAATCACCATCCGCGACATGCAGACCCTCCTCTTGATCATCGGCGATTTGATCGACCTGGAGATTTGGTACCGCAAGCTTCAGACCGACCCTTCAAATTCATCCTCCTGCACAAGGCCACCGACGAAGTCAAGGGACTCGGTGGTCTTGAGCTCATAGAAGTATTAACCCTCATCCTCAAATTTTCATAACAGGCAAGGTTAAGATATCCGATGGGATGTCAACCCAGGCGGCCCATCCGTCCTCTCCTAAGTCAGACCCGATTTCGTTGCCCTTTAATTTGACAACAAACGCATCGCCAGCGAAAGCTCGTTCGCGCCCGGTAACACCTTTGGGAAAGTTGCTGTTGTTGGGCAACGACTCCAGATCGAATGAGAAAAAAATAACGTATAAACCGTTGCAGTGGCTCTGCGGCTGGTTCTCGAGTCTGAAGGTCTCGAAGTCTCGCTGTTGCCAGGCTCTTTCTATCTTCCAGAATTGGCGCAAATCGGGAACGTGCCCCCAAGGACTATCAGGACCATTCTTCACGTCGTGTGTTGTTGTTGTGAGAGATAGTAGGTGTGGCTTAGAACCATCGGCGGGAAACCTGATGCCTTCGATGGTCACTGGCGAAGGGAGCGGCGCCGCTTGTGCAGAGCCGAAAAATGCCCGAAGACTGCTCCACATGGCCGAATTCCTCGCGGGTTCTGAAAATACCTAATGACGCTGCTCAACCCTGTCAGCTCGTGTGTGATGGAGAACTGAGGAACGAGCCCCGCTTACTCGTTTGACAGAAGCGCCGCCTTTTCCGAGATTTGCGTTGCGGCTGAGATACAGTTTGTATCTGCCAGAGGAAAAAGAGACGTATTGGGATCAATTGATTGGATAGATATCACTATATCTTTGATGACCAATTAATCGGTAGATCGATATTTTGATGATTGTTATTGGTTTTTTTTATTGTTGAGGAATTGTTGTTGTTATTAATGATCTAGTTTGATTTCTCCGTACGTACAGAATCACGTGACTTTCTACGCGTCACACACCTCCCCTCACTCGATCCCTTTGGGGATCAAGAAGAGGAACAACACAATCAATCAGATCAATCAACGCATCGACTGCCCGGTTGAATACACGTTTTCTGTGACAGGTAGGAAGTAGGGAGGGAAAGAGTGTGGGCGGTCGCGACATCATATTGATATGGGGTTAAAGCGCCAGCCCCCAGCACCAGAGGCAGAGGCAACAGAGTAGAGGCAGCAGAGGTAGCAGGACCGAACCAACGACACCTGCACGACATCCATCGTGTGAATGGAGGGGTGCCAGAAACCGGGCCTCTGGCTCAATCTGCACTCGTCCCTCCGACGGGACGCACGCCAACCGTCCACTCGCACCAACATCGCCTCGTCCTTCCCCGAATTCTGTCAACCTTACGCGACTGCTGCCATGGACGAGGATTCGGCCACCGTCGCCGGGAGGAGGGGTGGTCGAGGTGACTGAAATCCTGAGCATTAGTGAGCGGGGGTGACGCAGGCCTGAGCTAGAGCGGCGATGCTGACTAACCCATTCGGGACACCACACGCCAAAGCTTCTACCTCAATACCCAGGTAGTCACCCCCGACAAATTGTTTGCCTGGTTTTGCCAAGCCGCCCCAGCACATCTAGGCAATGTACAGATCTGCGGCAATGGAGATCATCCCATCCCATGATCCCTGGGAAGTGCAGAAACTTCCCAACATCATCCTTTTGGATCTCGACGCCAATTTGCTCACTGCTTTCCCGTTTATCCCTCGCTTTGTGAGCTTCCTGACGAGTCTTTTTTTTTAACTTGTCAATGGCCTGCATTTCCTCATAACCGTCATTCCATTTCAGGACGCACGCCGAGGAAGCCGGCAGTTGGCCCCATTCTACTGCCTCCAGTCCCTTCTTTCTGGTCCAGCGCAGCATACAGGGAGCACAGCACAAAGCACGCAGCATACCCGCAAACATCCCATACACAGCAAATACAGCACGCTCATTCAAGTGACCCTCATACCTCCCTCATACCGCTATGTTCCGTCTGCAGGCGACCCACAGGCACAGGCCTGGGCCGACTAGCTCTCAGATCTGCCAGATCTGCACATCGGTGATTGCCCGAAACCCACAGCCCGCCAAGCGTCCTCTTGCAACACTGGTTGTGGACAAGAGGGGGCCAAGAGGGAAGAAAATCATCAGCGACGGCCGGGCGTCGGCTCTGCTGCTGCTGTCTGCGGCGTCTGCGTCTACCCCTTCAAACATTGGTAGGGCACACCTTTCCACTTTGGCATCACGTTTGCGGGGAGGGCGTGGTCAGGGCCAAGGCCAAAACCTGAGTCCAGCCAGTCTGAGGAGTCGGAGTAGTAGCCTGAGTGGTGGCACCAAGAGCACTGCCCAAGGCACGCAGCAGAAGCAGCAGCAACCAGAACAGGGATCCCAACAGCAACCCCAACAGCAACCCTCCCCACTTGAAAAGGTTGTTGCACCTGTGCAGCACGTCAAGAAGGTCTTCCTAGCTCAAGATGGCATCCCCTCTGAGGAGTCCACCTTAGCAGCTCTGCGGACATGTGAAGTCGCTGCGGGTCTGCTGATGAAAGTGCACGCTGCCGCCGCCAGCGTCCCTCAACAGCTGAAGCCCCGGGCTGGCACCGCTGCCTCCAGGCTGCTGTCAATGGACCGCGCCCGGGGGTCTGCTTCTTCAAGCGCCGAAGGTGGCAGTGGTGACCGCGGCAGTGCTCCTGCCGCTAAAGGGAATCCCCTTGCTCACTCCGGTCCAGCCTCGAACGTTCAAAGGTCATTCCCGTCGGGAGAGGCGTCTCCTACCGCCACCACCAAGATCAGTGCGAGCAGCAGCCAGCTCAAGTCTGTGATAGACTCTATCTCAGATACGGCATACGCCATTGTGTCGCTCCCGTCTGTGGTCATTACGCCGCAGGTGCTGGAGCGGTACGTTAGCATCCAGTCCCGTCTTGGTCGGGCTGAGACGCTACCTCATGTACTCCATCTATTTGCGTCCAAATCCAAACCTGTGCTCCAATATGGGGCTGCCGGTTCGAGGTCTATCAGATACGTCAAGCAGAACCCCAACAGGTTGACCGCAACAGTGGAGCCCGCACTCGCTGAAACGGTATTGGACGCTGCGATCGAGGCTAAGAACCTTGATGCGGCGGTGGGGATTGTCGAGCAGACATACGCGACGAAGGCCTTTATGCGCACGAAGGTGGTCAGGCGGGCGCTCCTGCCCGCCGCAGGTATAGCCTCCCTGCCAGGTCTCATCTATGTGCTTGCCTCGAACCTATCACACTTCCAGAATACAATGGACGACTCGTCCGCGAGAACAGTCTTCTTCACGGGCATCATCGCATACCTGGGGTTCACAGGCGCGATCGGGTTGGTGGCGTCTGCCACTGGCAACGACCAGATGAAGCGGGTCACATGGACACCCGGCACACCGTTAACTCAGCGATGGATCCGAGAGGAAGAGCGTGCCGCTCTGGACAAGGTAGCCTGCGCCTTTGGATTCTCTGAAGAGCACCGCTTTGGGGAGGAGGAGGGTTCCGAGTGGGAATCGCTGCGAGAGTACATCCTCCAAAGGGGCATGCTTCTCGACCGAGTCGAGCTGATGGAGGGTTTAGGCGGTTGAGGGATTTGACACGAACGAACAAGTGTACGAAGAGCAGGGGTGTGCAGGCATTGATATGGTATGATAGGCAACAAGAAGAACACAGGGATATAGGGGGGCCAAAGAGTGGCCACGCATTTTGATCACCCGAAAACCGCCAAAATAAGTCATTGTTGCCTTTCCCATCTATCATTTAGATTTCTCGATCTTCGCTCGATTCCCTATCACCCTAGCCGATCTTGCCCACCGTGCCGCCTCACACTCACAAACTTTCTCATAAACCTCACCTCACGTACGTATTCATGTTGCTCCTTTTCTCCTTTCTCCCTTTTATCTTTTTCAGTCTCCTTTGTGTGCAGTGTTTAGTGTGTGTAGTGGTGTGTGAGAGCGCGCGTGTGTGGCGGCGGATGATGGATGGATGGATGATGATGATGAGGCAGGATGGCAAGATGGCAAGATGGCAAGATGGCAAGATGGCAAGATGGCAAGATGGCAAGATGGCAAGATGGCAAGATGGCAAGATGCGCCAATGGGGCACCGAACGGCACCTAGCGGCAGTGAAAGAAATCGAGCGGCGGCAGCAAACCGGGACGTCCCACCCCNCAGTGAAAGAAATCGAGCGGCGGCAGCAAACCGGGACGTCCCACCCCACGAACGTCATGCCTGGGTACTTGCCTTTCTTGGCGCTTTGTGTCTCTACAGTACCAGACACATGCAGTTTGTACTCGGCAGTAGTCTGTAGCACAGCACTCTGCAAGATCTCTGCCGTAGCCTGTGGTACCGGCTGGGCCTCGCTCGACTAGGATGCGTTGCTTTCCCGCGGCGTTACGGTTCGACGGTTTAGGGACGAAGCCTGCTTACGCTGGGTGCTGATACGTACTGATTTCCGATTACCGTTTACCGTCTGGTCGCCAATCTGGGATTTCGAATTTCGAGTTTCCTAACACCACCCCGTGCCCCAGAAGGGGAAAGGCCAACAAAAAAAAACCCAAAAAAGTCACATCCCGTTTCGGTCCATAATTAGACAGACAGCACACCCTGTCCGTCTACCTAGCCCTGCTAGCTCCGTCTTAGCCTTCGACGTTAGTCTAGCGACCCGTCCGACTTTCTCATTATGTTACTCAGAGAAAAAAGAAAATCCACATACGGATACAGAGGACTGCACGGTCAGGCTAACGCGGGACAACGCCAGCAACCAGCAGCCAGCAGCCGCGCCGAGACTTGGATCAACACGCTTTGCCGCAGTCTGTCGAACCTGCCAAGCCCAACAAGCACTCACAAGCAGCTCACAACCAAATTCTTGCCTCCCACCAACCCTGCAACAGATCAATGAACGCCGAAATCACTGCCCCAATGGCAGAAAAGAGAGCCGAACAGTGGGGAGAACCTGAGGGGGAGCAGAGAAGAGAAGAGAAAAAGAAAGTGAGGAACTGACTGAAGCAGATAACCCATCCCCGTGGCAGCCAGTCAGTCAGTTGGATGGGGCCAGATGAAGCAGATGAAGTAGGTGAAGTGGACGGAGGGGGGGATCAAAGTGCGAATCAAGAGGGGCAGGAAGCAGGTCGTCAGCGCCATCGATTGCGGTTGAACACATCAACCGTTCCCCCTCCTCAGATGCCTTTGTCACAGCTGGAGGGGAGACAAGTGGGAGGCAAGTGGGAGACGCAAGCAACAATGTGCAAACATGAGGTGTTCCACATCGTTTTCTTGGCTGTTTCCCGCGCTCGGCCTAACTATCCACATGGCATCTGAGATGCTTTAGCCCATAATTCGATGTCCTCAGAGATGGGGATCTCCCCCATCCCTCATCTTGCACAACATGGGCTTTGTGAATCCACTGCTTTTGATTTTTTTTGCTTGTCTTCACTCAACTCACGCCCTTGTCACCCTCCCTGCCCCAGTCCTCTTCCCTCTTCCCTCTACCCTCTTCCCTCTCACCCACCATCGCCCTCCCCCCTTGCGCTGCCTCCACTCTGCCTTATCTCCTTCGCCATGGATCACTTGACGTCTTGGAGGTGTTCTTGTTTTAAGTTTCTGCTGTGTCTCCTCTGGTTCGAACCAATCTCAGTCTTGTCTTGATGATCGGGGCCTTCCCTCCCAAAGACTTGGCAAAGAGACTTGGATGTATATCTGATCATCTCCCTCGCGGGTTCCCCATTATGTCCACTCCCCTCCATTTCAGCCACCGCTTGTACACTGCCGGTATAGAGAGAGGAAGAGAGGGAGTCTGTTTTTCAAAAGTATCTTTTACTAGTTGGTATCGTGTGTGACGTACCTGGTCGTTCGGGGATACTTTTCATCGTCATTATCAAAAGACTACCCTTACTTACTCACTTCATATCACCTCTTTACCCTGCTCTGCCGGTGTGTCTATGGTCTGCTAGCAATATTACCCCCATACCCCATTCGAAATACCCAATATCCCACATCCCACATCCCACCATATCTGGACAGGCTCCGAGGCCCCCATAGATCCCATAGATCCTATATCTCACAGAGTCCTCATCTCATACTCACGACGACGATCATCGGATCCTCTGGTTCCACACGACAAGCCCCGGCCCTTCACCTCCTCGTGGTTGATAACCCGTCACCGCCGTGGAAACTGAGACCGGGCTGCTTCTTGCTGTTTTTGTATATCTATCCACATTTCTCACTCCGCTTCTGTCCTTTGTGACTCTTCGTATGCATACATACCCAACCTACTTTGTTTGCTGTTTGCTGCTGTGGACATATCATTCGTTGGTGTTGTTGCGTTCTTGTTTTCCTCCTCCTGCTACTCTGATTCTTTCTCAATCTCTTCGTCACTCGAGATAGACGACGCGCACGACGCACTTCACACCCACCTCCAAGATGATCTATGAAATCGACGCAGAGCAGTGCATACACTATGCCCGGTTCGCCTCCCATCTGGAGCGATGGCAGTTCGATGCCCTCTACTGGCTTCTATTTGCCGGAAATATCCTACTACTGTCGTTTGTTTCATGGTGGTATGGAAGGTGCGTTATCTGCCGCCCACTTGACTCGTGGATTAGGCCTCTCTTCTTCGCTCTTTCTTGTTGGTGAAACTGGGACGCTATGCTGATTTGATTTCACTTCACTTCACTCAATAACAGGACGAGTGACGGTGTGAAAGACCTGCCGGCGGACCACCCAAGATTCATCAGGCTCCACAAGAAATGTCTTTACGTGAGCCTCCTTTGCTCAGCGGTGTCGGTGGTGGTGGCAGTGATGGAGGTGTACGCGCTGATGGCGCTGCAGTTCTGCGACGGGGAGGACCTCATGTCGCTCTACTGGTCGACCTGGGCGATGCTGCAGTTTGGGTCCGTCATCGCCATCTTCGGCATCGTCCTGCACGTCTCGCTTGTGCTGCAGGGGCATGACCGACCGCCCTGGGCCCTGGCGCTGGGCACCCCCGTGCTGGTGGTGGCTGGCATCGGGAATCTCTTCAACTCGCTGCTGCACAGGAAGACGGCCGACGTGATTCAGCGGACCAGGACTGCCACCGTCGGTGGCAGGAGCAGGAGTGGGAGCAGGAGCGGAAGTCGGATTAGGGACCTGCCTATGAGCCAGGCGTAAGTCAGCAAAGACACCACGTGCATTACATCGATCCCTCCATCAGTCCCTATCTTTGCTTTCTTTTGTTCCCCTATCTCCCTCCCACCACAAAGCACCTCATATCCCAATCCCGATATATTCTCGTCCTTGCTTCCTGCGGTTCTGGTTCTCATTGGACCCTCAGCCTGGGCTCCACTTCCCCCTGCCTCATGGGAGATGCATGATATGTGCAAACAAGGTTACTAACGATGCAACCCATGCAACTGCAACTGCACAGTCCCACCATCCGCCCCGAGAGCCTCGAAAGCGTCGAGGGAACCAACCTAGACAGCATGCACAACGCGGTGCTAGTCGGGACGGCCCTGGACGGGGGCGTCATCCTGCAGTTCTCGCACGCATTCCCGGCGCTCGAGACCCAGCTGGAGGAGTCCCGCGGCAGGCTGATCTCCCGCGCCGCCGACGGCCAGGTGCTCGTCTCGTTCGGGAGGGACAATGTCGAAATCCTCGAGCAAACGGAGGGCGTCCCCCCCGCTGGTGGTTGTGGTGCTTCTTTGGCCCCGCGCGGAGGATCGGGAGGAGGATGCAACAGGTCGGTTTCGGGTTCCCTATCTCGCCATCGGCATAAGGGCTCGCTGGCGAACTCGTCCTTCCTACTGGAGCTGCCCGCCATGAGCACCCTCGAGCTGGACATGCCCACGGACGGCAGCATCACTGCGGCGGGGTGGTTGTCTCGCTCTGGGTCTGTGGCGCCGGCCGTCGAAGCTGATGTCGATGCTGACTCCGATGTCGGTCGGGGTCGGGATACCTACGGTCCTCGGGACAGCAGCAACACCGTCATCAATGATGAGAAGCCACCCCAGATCACAATACAGGAGCCCCCGAACCCTCCGAGGTGATGACTGAGGACTGGTCACTGGTCACTGGTCACTCTGATAATTCTGGCGCTGGATTTCAGGTCATTTCCTTTTCTTCTTTTCTTTTTTTGCTGATTTGATTCATTCATTTCTTTGACTGTCTCCTTTCCTTTCCTTCTCATATCCCGTCTTTTCCATATCAAACACATTTTCTGCTTCAAAATGCTTCTTTGTTTTCTGGAGCGATGTCGCTGTCCGGCTGGGCAGACTGACAAGGGCACACACGAGCGAGAGCGACGAGATACGATTTCATGGCAGATCCCCCCCGGTATCTTTTTCTCTGTGACTCCCTCTCTTCTTTTTATCTTTCTTTGTCTCTTTGTTTTTCCCTCTCTCGCCTTCTTTTTGCTTGTTCCGCTGCTGAACATGCTATAAACAGGGGCCCGCCTTGCGCAGGCTGTCATCATACCAGCTGAGAAACAGCTCATCGCGGGTGATGATTGTTTCACTTGATTGAGTTACGCGTTAGCATTGGGGCGTCGGACTTCGTCATCTTTGCAGGTTCCCCCCTTTACTGCCTTGTGCCCTTTACATTCTCTTTTGATTTGTTGCTTATCATCTCAAAGCCAGAGCAGGGCAGAAGGGAATTAGACTAATGGAGTGATTTCCCGAGCTCCGGGGGACCTTCTTGGGACTCCCGACGCCCGAGGCCTGACAAGACTTACGTGTGAAAAGCAGCACTACAAAGGAATTTAAGAAGAAAAAAGCTTTTATAAGGGAACCTAGTATAGGAAGTGGCGCTTTGTGTTGAGAGAGTCGGTGTATATGTGTGGCCAAAATTTACTGTTCTACCTTTTTTTTCCTACTTATTTTTCTCCTACTGTCTTTCTCATTTGCAGCCCGATCTGGGCATCGCCCAACATTCCCCTATATCACCTCAACCTCTTTGAGTTCCCAGCACAAGGAATTTTGTCCACGCCACCCGCGGAGGCTGAAAACGGGATGCAAAAGACAAGCCCGCCGAAAGGTGCCCAGAATGGGGCGCGACTTAGGACAGGCACAGGCACGCGTTGATTTACCGTACTAGACTAGACTGGAGAAGGCCGGGGGGTAGAAGGCAGCCGCGAAAGAAGGCCAAGCCGAGGAATGACACAGTCGAGACACGAGGGGAGCGACTTGCAGCAGGTCGGTAGAGCCAGCGAACGTGCACATCGTCTAGAAACAGATAGGGTTGTTAGAAGAGCCGGCCACAGACATCGTGGCCGGCAGGATACCAAGAAACGTATGCGATGATCGCCATTGCGAACCAGGCCAAGAAGAGCATGCTTTCGCAATCTCCCCCCAGTCCGCTACACTTCTTACCTTTGTATCGCTCCTCCTAACTCTCTCGTCAGCTTTCTTGTGCGACCTTGGTGGAGGAGGGGTCGAGAAATGAGCTCAGAGCACGCAAGTCTAGGCAACGGGCGTAATGTGTTTGTTGTAGAATGCAGAGGACAGATCCGCACGATGCAGTGTAGCCAGCTTGGCAAATGGACACCTTGATGAGAGCCGGAGGAAGAGTGAGAGAGATAGGTAGATAGCGACAAAGAGAGTGAGAAAGAGATAGAGAGGTTGGCTCAAGTGAAATCAGT
Source organism: Pseudohalonectria lignicola (assembly GCA_003049395.1). Taxonomy (NCBI): domain Eukaryota; kingdom Fungi; phylum Ascomycota; class Sordariomycetes; order Magnaporthales; family Ophioceraceae; genus Pseudohalonectria; species Pseudohalonectria lignicola. The sequence goes on from PYSP01000372.1 coordinate 12,674, forward strand.
CGAAAAGCGGTCGTTTCACTCCGAACACGGCACAGCCATCTAAGTATGCACGACGGGAGAAGGAAAACGAAAAGAGACAGAAAGAGACAGAGAAAGGCAGCCGAATGGCAGCTTACTGCCTACCTATCTGCTTGGCTCTGCACTTGAGTTATTTTGTCAGACTTCCTCAGACTTCCCTGTGCTCTATTGCCAAGTAAAAGGTTAGATGGACAAATGCTTTCGATAGCTGAGGAAATCGACGATCGACGGAGCAAAAGTAAAGAAAAGCTCAACGTCAGAGAGATCGTAAATTCTCACCATGCAAGGCTATAGTTTCTTCTACTCCCTTGGCGCCGCGTACCGAGATGGCAAAACTAGCGCATCATATCCCCGAGTCTCAAAAAGGCTCATGGCAAAGTTGCCGGCGTCTCTTGGCTGTTGCTTCCATTTTATTACACTTTGCTTTGCTATTCTGTCTTCTTCTTTCCGCGTCTCTTCCCGCCCGACCTGGATGAACCACGACCCACCCATATTTGGCCCTTGCTTTTTGTGAAAGCTAGGCTTGGTACGTATACCTGCTAGGTCATGTAGGTACAATTTGGTTGTTCTTCTTTTTGTCTTCCGGCGCTAGTTGCCCCCTTCCCCCCAAGCGCCGCCGGCGGCCCATTTCTATCTTTTTAGCGGTTATACCGCCAAGATTTTTCTCTTCCCTTTTTTTCTCCTTGTATTACGCCGAAGAAGAAAGAAAGCCCGGTAAGGTGGCCGCCCGTCTTGGGACGGAGGCTAGTGGGATGGAAACCAAAATCACTTACTGGAAGATCTACGCCAACAAAGCCAATCAACAACCGAACCTCTCGCACGCCTCTCGCTTGCTCCCCCCTTGGCCACCCACTCATGCCGGCCCCTTATCTCAGTCCCACAAAGGCCAGACCGCGCCCGTCTCACGAGACACCACTCAAATGGACCACCTTTCACACCGTGGCGGGAGTTTTGTAGCCTTTTCTTTTTTGTCTTCTTATTATTCTATCGCTGCACGCTCCCGGCTCGGCCGACCTGCAGTATCTCCCCCGTGACGCGGTCGTCGCTCCTGAGCACCGGCCAGGGGGCGACCTCGGCCTTGGCCAGGACCACCTCGAGCTTGGTGCCGAGGACCTTGTAGGACGACGAGGCCGGGTCGATGGCGGCGAAGAGCGGCACAGAGGCCCTGTACCGCGTCGCGTCCGCCGTGGGGAGGTCCAGCGACACCGCCCGCTCCGAGAAGCTGACCGAGGCGCGGGACTTGTCGATCTTCTTGAGGAAAAAGGACGCCGTCACCGCCTTGGCGCTCTGGTAGAAGTCGTGCCTGGGGATGAAGGAAGCGAGAGTGGGGGAAAAAAAGTCAGCTTCTGGGGCCACGTAATAGCGTATTTCATGCAGTCGTCAAACTGCCGTTGCTTTTCTTTCTTTTTCTTTTCTTTCTTGCTGCCCAAGGTCCTGTGTCCATCATCAAATTGCCAAGTATGTGCTTCGCCACCCTCTTCCACTAGGCCTCGTCTTGGCCGGCCAGTGCCGTCTTGTCATCTAAGTCGCCGAGGCGGCTCACCGCATTTCTTGTATCTGCGACGTGGTGAAGAGAGGGGTTGGCCAAGGCCCATCGCCCAGCCTAACGCCCAGCCTTTTCTGTCCTCCCGGGAGATAGACGTACGCCTCGGCAAGATGGACACACCGGGCGGGTGGTAGAAAGGGGAAGTGGGTAGCCAAAACGGACGACCCAGAGTGGTGAGAAAACGGAGGTGGAAACGAAGGATGTAGTAGTAGAAGGGGATACAGAGAAAAGGGAACTGGGTTGTCTTACCTCACGCTCTCAAGCAGCTCCTCCCCATCCTCCCCTTCACCCGTAGCCCCGCCCTCCTCACCACCAGCACCAGCACCCTCCTCACCCGTGCCCGTCCCACTCATCTTACTCTTCTTCTTCCTCTTCCCGCCGCTGCCGACGAACAGGTGCCTCCCTTTCGTCTCGCACCCCTCGATCTTCATGAACTGGTCAAACTCGAGCACCCTCCTCTTGCAGCAGGTGTATCCTTTGCTGCCCTCGTGGAAGATGGGCGCGCCCGGGTGGTGCACGCACTTCTCCCCGGCCCTGTCGCCCGCCGCGCCCTTGCTGTACGAAGCCCCGCACCCCCTCCTCCGGCACATCTTGCCGTTCGGTATCTCGAGGGCCGGGTCGTCGTCCTCCGACTCGGGCGGGGCGGCCGCCGGCGAGGGCGGGGTAGTCGGCGGTGCTATGGGGACGCGGGGCGCCGGTGGGGGCGTGGCGCTCGGGCTGGGTGCGTCGACGGCGGCCACCGCTGGGGCTTCCCTCTTCTCGATCTGCGGGGGCAGGTCTGTCGTCGAGTGCTTGCCTTCTGTGCAGGGCGGGATCGACATGAACTCCTCGAAGGTCAGGACACGGGGTTTGCAGCACTTCCAGCCTGGTCGGTTGCGTCGAGGGAAATTCATTGTTAGACTTTATACCGGTTCTGTCATGGGACGGGACCGGGAGGAGAGGCGTCAACGGCCCAGGCCCGGTGACAGGCAAAACGCAACGTACCCTTTTGACCCTCGTGGAAGATGGGCGGGCCTGGATGGTAGTTGCAAACCTCATCGGAGCTGTCGGCGAAAATCTTGCCGCATCCCTGGTGCACACATTTCGCCATCTTTTTTACTAGGTTATCCCAAAGAGTCGGACTATGCCCGATGTATGTATTCTTGGTCTGTCACAGTCTGTTCTCTGTAGGGCCCCGACAGCTTGCCGAGGGCAAACTTACCCCGCTACCCACAGGTCCAAGCAAGGTCAGTTGGAGGATCCTGGAGAATACGAATGCTGCGTATGGGATATGGGAGAGAGAAGCGACACGCAGTGCAGAAGAGATGAAACTAGAATCTCGTCAGAGTAGGGAAAGGAGGGAGAAGCAGCACAGCAAATCCAGGAAAAACTGGTTCGAAGTTAACCAAGTGTCGTCAATTCAAGATGTGAGGTTCTGAGAGCTTCCAGAAACGGGGTGGAGCAAGCTGCTCTTTTAGGCCTAGGACGGCTGGAGCGGCGACCTCTTGGAGGGGTTGATGTCGGCTAGGGCTCCTCTGCATTGCGCGACAGGGGCGTGGTCGGCTCTAAGGCTGGAGCATTGACGAGAACATTAACACATGGTCAAGTAGAACCTCGTCGGACGTACGAATCTGGTGGCATCTTCTTCCTGAAAAGTCTGATACCATGATCTTTCATGTGAGATGAAAGCTTCAATCTCTCTCCCGAGAGAAGACTAATGAACTTCGCTCTTTCGATACTGTACCAAAAATATATGGAATAATTTTCTGGATTTCTTTTTTTCACCAAATCAGCACGGCCGTGAGGCTCAGTGCCCCATCTCATCCAAGTCAGGACCACGGAACTTTTGTTAGAGAGAATGTCTCCCCCCTGAGGGGTGTGAGCATCCCAGCGACCTTGCGCTCTGTTCCTCCATGAGATTTCTGGGCGGCATGGAATCGAGAGAAAAATCGTACGATTTCAGCATCATCCCGCTCCCATCATAGAAATGGAAGCGACCAGTCGGAATGTTGCCATAAATTGGGACAAAAAGTCTGTGTAGATCTTGTGGCAGCTACCCCTGCCTCGATCGGCAAACATTTTGGATTCCGAACAATTTCTCTCATCCGAACTCGACAGAGCCGCAGAAACGGACTATCGAATACCGAACACCCTTGCACATCTGCCATCCGATCTCCTGTTACCATAATCTGACGCCTTCAACATTAACCTACGGCTTATACTTTATAATGCACCCTTCTGCTCGTCTCTGGCAGCAGGCCTGCCGGATCACGCTCTTCACCCGTGAAAACTGCGGCCTCTGCGTGAGGGCCAAGTCGGCACTCTCCGCCGTCTGGGACACCCGACCATTTGTGTTTAGGGAGGTGAACATCATCAAGCCCGAGGAGAAGGGGTGGAGGGATCTTTACGATTTTGATGTGCCAGTGGTCAGTCTCCCTCGTAGACGAGATATTCTTTGTCCCCCCCACGGCAATATCTGTTAGTAGGAATCAGGCTTATTAACGTCCCGTCCACAATCTGCCTCAGATTCACATAAGCAAGGCCGATGCTCCTGAAGAGGACCCAAAACTAGCCTCGAGGGCTGTGAAACTCATGCACCGCTTTGATCCGGAGGATGTCAAGGCGAAGATGGATGCTGTGGAGGGGTCTGCTGGCCGGAAGGAGACACCGTCAAGCAGTTAGCTAGCTAGGGGATAGCCCGCGGACATGTGCTGAGAAGCGCAGACACTATAACTATTACTCACACATGGCGGCCGAAAACCCCGATGCCGCTAGGGAGACTACATCCCGCTCTAATAAGAGCCCCCCCGAACAGGCATCCCTTTCCCCCTCGCAACGGCAACCGCATCGCCCACGACGGCCTGCAGCGCGGTGACGTCGGTGGCGACGGTGACCATGTGGAAACCCTGCTCCGCGCGCTGCCTGGCCTGCTCCCCGCTGGCGCAGTAGATGCCGCTCTTTCTGCCGGCCCTCTCGGCCGCGGCCCTGACCTTTTCGATGGCCTCTTCGAGCCGCGGGGGCATGACCCCGTCGAGTATAGGCTCCCCGATGTTGTTGCCCAGATCGAAGGGCCCGACGAAGAGCACGTCCACGAGGGGCGCGATCTCGTCCACCCGGTCGAGCGCCTCGCGCGTCTCGATCTGCACCATGGTCAGGAGGGCGGCGTTGGCCTGCTGCAGGTACTCCGTCATGGACGGGGACGACGGCGGCGCTATACCCCCCGTCGCCGTCGCTGTCGCCGTGGCGAAGGCGTGCGCCGAGAAGGGCGAGCCGAAGCCGCGCGTGCCCTCGGGGGGGAACTTGGCTGATGAGACTACGGCCTTCACCTCGTCTACTGTCCTGATTAGGGGGACGAGGATCTGTTGAGCGTTTGTTTTCTGGTTAGAGCAAAAGGGCCTTTTCAACACAATAGGGGGCGTGGGGGTGGAGTGAGGTTGGCGAGCTGGTAAGGGGTGAGCAAATTGTCGCAAACTTCAGGAGCAAAATAAGATACTTACACCGTGGGCTCCGCTGTCGAGGGCTCCTGTGAATTTCAGGCGACTTCATGTCAGCCCGAGCTGCTTCCCTGAGGTGGACTACCGTCGGGCAGCTATCCCATGGTCAGGTCACTGTCTAGAGGGAGGCATTGTCTCTTACGCTTCACCATCCACGACTGGAAATCGGGGATCCTAACTATGGGCGAGATGCCCATCGCCGCGATGGCGGGGACCGCTTCGTGCATGGACGCATCTGAGAAGAGTGAGGGTGGGGGTGCCTTAGCCCGACCGAACAGGCAGGTAGTGTAGGTACGGTGGTACCTAGGCAGGCATGGTGCTCGGCATCAGCCTTTCTATGGTCGGGGCGGACGTACCGCTCAAGGTGCCATGCTCGCAGTCCACCATGACCCAGTCGATCCCCGGCGTCCTGGCCAGCGCCCTTGAGATGTTTGCCCCGGGTAGCATCTGCCACAGCCCCATGCTGGGCCCCTTGTCCATCGCCTGCTTCAGCCTGTTGGCCTGCAGCATCTTGGTGTGGATAGATAGAGACCTCGTTTGGGAATGCCCAATATTGGGCAAAGAGGAAGAGGACGGCGAGGTTGAGCAAGGCAAGTATCGAAGTGACGGCGGTAAGGGGTGATGCGGAGCGGCGATGGACCTGCGCAGGAGTAGCGGACACAACAATATTCGAGACATGTTGGGCTACTGGTGAAGGCAGTGGGTCGTCTATTTAACAGCGGTTAGGGTGGCAGGGTGGCAGAAAGCAGCTTGCGACAACACACAGCAGAAGGAACGTCGTATCAGTATCAAGTGCCTGCTGGGTCCGGACTAGGTCCGGTCAGGCTGAACATATAGGGCGCAAGTGGCGGCAACTCCCGCAGGATCAGGGCTGGACAGGAACGGGGCAGGAAAATATCCAGGAGATCGCCTCCTCATATGCTACTCATAAACAAGCCAGGCTTAGCAAAGAGCGTGGCATCTTAAGTGGAAGTCGCCGTCCCAGTTCGGTTCATACCTACCCAAATCAGCCTCGAACGGGCGCAATAACTCTGTGAAGGGACGCGGGGTAAGGAACATACCTAAGCATGCATGGGCTGATGTTGGCTTGGTGGGGGATAGCTTCCCTCCTACGGGGATGCGCGGGGTACCAGCCGAGCAGAGCCAATGCAACAGCATATTTGGTGCCCGTTAAGAGGGAAAATGTGAAAATGCGGTTGTCGCGGGTCTTGAAATGCTTGAATTCAATCCTTTCAGGTCTAGTCGATTTGCTTGAGATCATGTGCTGGGCACCTCGACCGTTGCTGCCACTGAAACCGCCCTGATTATAGGGACCTACCGAGTGCCGGCCACTACCGGTAGCCGGTAACTCCGGCAGGCATACAATTCTCCTCCGAGACACGGCCACCATCCATCGGTCGCTCCTCGGGGCTTCCCCGATAGGAAACTCCACCGTACTCCGCTCAACCGTCACGCCGTCCTAGCCCCTCCGACAGGCTCTTATCAGTGAAGCCCGCAACTCCCATTGTTAGCAAAGATGAAAGAAGAATCGTCGGTCGGAGTTGGCTCTTCAAGTAGTGCTCGAGCCTTACTAACTTCTCTGACAAGTCGGAGGGCGCGGGTTCCAATACCAGGTAACTATCGCAGTCTCGAAAAGGAAAAGCTTAACCAGGTCTTACCTACCTAAGGCATACAGTATATTATGCGTTTCCATCTCAAGTAGAGCGACGGTCTTTTTCCCACATCACAAAGAGACTCCTAGCTGCTTCGTCCTCAATAGGGCCTCCCGAATTTACAGGAGGAGGAGAAGAAGGAGTTTTTTGCAACATCCCTTAGCAAGTCGGACTCACCTCTCACAAAGGGAGAAATACCACGAAGATGTGGAAACCAAAGGAGGTGCCGCTCTACGTCACAGCCAGCTTCATCACCTCTTGCGTGGCGATGTTGTTTGGGTAAGCCTGCTCACCAGCTCCTCTTCCCCCTACCCACCTACCTTACCTACCTACCAACGGAGAACTCCTCCCATACAGACTTAGGGACACACGAATTCTAATTTCACCCACACACACAGCCTCGACACAGGCGTCATAGGCCCCGTGACGACAATGTCCGCCTTCAGCGCGACCTTCGGCCCCCTGTCGGCGACCCTCCACGGGGTGGTGATCTCGTCGATCCTCCCCCCGGGCGCGCTCGCGGCGCTGCTGGCGGGCGTCCTGGCCGACCGCTACGGCCGCACGCGCATCATCTGCCTGGGCGCGCTGACCTACGGGGTCGGGGCCGCCGTGGAGTGCGGCTCGACCCTGCTGGGCGTCTTCGTGCTGGGCCGCGCGGTCAAGGGCCTGGGCGAAGGGCTCTTCCTCAGCACCGTCTACGTGCAGGTGTCCGAGATGAGCCCGGCCAGGGTGAGGGGCACCCTGACGGCGCTGCCGCAGACCCTCATCACGCTGGGCATCGTCACGGGCTTCTTCATGTGCTACGGCACCGCGCAGATGGGCGGCGGCGGGGATGGCGGGGACGGCGGGGTCAGGACCTCGTCTGTGGCGTGGCGGCTGCCGCTGGGCATCTGCTCGCTCCTGGGCTTCGGCTTCTCCGCGGCCATGGTGCTCGTGCCGCCCTCGCCGCGCTGGCTGATAGCTCGGGGCAGGGCCGAGGAGGCTCGCACGGTGGTGGCCAGCCTTGGGATCGACGAGGCGGAGCAGCGGGAGATGCTGTCTGGAGAACAGAGCAGCTCCTCGAACTTTGCCGCGGTGCTCTCCGACGGGGGCGTGCGGGCGATGGAGGCGGCAGGCGGTGGTGGTGTTGGCGGGCCCGCGCCGGCCGCCGCCGCAGAGGCCACACAGTCCCTCACGGCGGGGATGCGGCAGATGCTCTCGGGTTTCGGCGAGGCCTTCTCGCGGCCATTCCGGGCCCGGACCGCCTTCGGCTGCTTCGTCATGGCGTTCCAGCAGTTCAGCGGCATCGACGGCGTGCTGTACTACGCGCCCACGCTCTTCCGGCAGGCGGGGCTATCCTCGGAGCAGGCGTCGTTCCTGGCCTCGGGCGTGTCGGCCCTCGTCATCATGGCCGTCACCGTGCCCGCCACCCTGTACGCGGACCGGTGGGGGAGGCGCACCTCGGCCCTGTGGGGCGGCGCCCTCATCACGGCCGAGATGCTCCTCATGGGGTCGCTCTACGCCGCCGACCAGGTGCACCCGACCGAGGGGGCCGGGAGGTGGGTCGTCATCGTATCCATCTACCTGTTCGCCATCACCTTCAGTGTCACCTGGGCGATTGCGTTCAGAACGTTCCTGGTCGAGAGCCTACCCCGGAGGACGAGAAGTAGCGGGAGCGCGCTGGCGCAGAGCTCGAACTGGGTATGCTTTTTCTCTCTCTTTTTTCCTTTTCCCCTCTTCTTTCTCTTCTCCTTTGAAGAAAAATGAGGAGCCATGCTGTAAAAAAGGATTAAGGGATCAAAGCTGAGGCATGCGAACAATGACGCTGCTGAGCAGGCCGCGAACTATCTCATCGCCCTCACGACTCCGATGCTGATCGCCAAGTCATCCTTCGGAGCATATTACCTCTTCGGCTTCTCGACCTTGTTCTGCACCGTGCTTTGCGCCTTCTTCATGTTCGAGACCAAGGGCCAGAGCCTCGAGGTCATCGAGCAAAACTACCTCGAGAGTAGGGTGGCCAGGGCGTCGGGCAGGAAGTGGGCAATCGGGGACTTGAAACTGAGGCGCCTAAGGGTTGATGTCGTGCCTACAGAAGGCTGAATGAGGTGCAGGCAAGGTAGGTTGTGTGCCCGTAATGATGTTGAACATGTTTGAGATGGCGTGCAGTGTTTCAACTCTTATCACCCGCCCGTTACTGAGTTGGTACTTATGATGCATCGGTTGGATAGGCTTTGTAAGTCGCGCATTGAACTACCTAGGCATATATTTAATTCATTCGCATAGGTATCAGATACCACTAAGAGATCGCGAGCTTAATATTTGCGGTTAGACGATTTCATCTTCGGATGGTAACAGCTTGAGGAACAGACGCTGCAATTTTGAAAAAAGGTTGGCTCCACTTTTCTTCAGAGAGATACCCTTATAAGGTTGGGGTAATGACCTTTCTTTCGCCTTCGGGCATTTGGTCAATTTGAAACGATACAGAGAAGATTAGCATGGCCCCTGCACTAAGGATGACACGCTCAATCAAAGAGAAGCTACCAATTTTTTGGCCGTTCGTTCGAACCCGCCCAATCGCGCCTTTTGAATTTCTTTTTCATCAACCATTCCACTTCCCCTTACCCTTTTATCTGGTCTTATCTTTAATTCTCTTATCAACTAACCTTGCACACAGCCCCGTTACGTCAACCCGCGTTAGCTATGCATCCCATCCCAAAATGTTTCCTCAGCCTTGGGTTGATGTTCCGTGGCCACCTTTGCTAGCTCCGGGAAGTACACCTTTGATGTCCCATCAATTAGCCTGCTTATACGACATGCGATCAGATGAAATCGCTACCTGAGCCGTATATCACTTTGGCGTTTGGGAACTTGGGGTTTGCGTCAGGCACTTTAAGATAAAGAACATCCCTGCCGAAAGCTTACCTACTGGCTACCTGAACTACGGACGAGGCGCCATTCACCTTGAATTCTGTGGACTTGCCGTACAACGCATCACAATTGTGTCTTTTGATCATTGTTGAAGGCCTTGTGAAATGCCGGTAAGGATAATCGCACGGCTGAAACCACAACCTCGCTCGCCTCCCGACGCGACCTGGCTGGATAGACAGACAAAATGTCGACTCCACGAGCATCGCCAATGGGGAATGGATGGCAAACGACGGCGGAAGCGGAAGCGGCAGCAAAAGACAATGTTGACACCCGTGTTGAAGGAAGGACAAGTGAGCCTCGGCTGAATTTGCTACTGGACCCCCAAGGCACTCACACCTGCCACACCACTGGAGAGGCTGAACGAGCTGAGGTTCCCCGCCGGTCCAGGGGGCCAGGTCCACCGAACCATACCCCAGTCCGCACTGAGATCTCTCAGCAACCTGTCCGCCCTGCCCCCCACGAGGATCACAACGAGAATCCCAACGAGGACCAAGACAGCGATCAACAGAGCGTCGACGACTGGACCTGGGACGCCGGCTCGGAGGCAGACGTCGACGACCGTGTTCAGGGAGGTGGTCGAGCAGAAGAGGACGAGGACGAGGACGAGGACGACATGGCGACATGGACGGGCAGAGCCGCCATCAAGGGCGGCTCCGAGACGGTGCGGATGATGTTGTTGACATTTGGTTCTATAGGAGTAACGTTCGACACCCTCCCTTGTCTGGCCTGTCAGTCCGTGAGGAATATACGCGCTATTATACTGACGAGGATGTATGCTGCGCTAGCTTCACCTGGGGAGTTGAGATGACGTGTATGTGCTGTGCTCTAACGGTTGATGTCATAAAAACCAAGGCACACATCAACAGCTAACTCTTATTATTCGAACCCAGACTGCACGCCCTACCTCCTCTCCCTCGGCCTGACAAAGGGTCAGACCTCGCTGGTCTGGATTGCCGGCCCTCTGTCTGGCCTCATCGTCCAGCCCATCGTGGGCGTGATATCGGACGGCTCGAAGCACCCGTGGGGCCGCCGGCGGCCCTTCATCATGTCGTGCTCCGTCGTCGTCGCCCTCGGCCTCCTGAGCCTAGGCTTCACTAAGGAGATGGTGGGCATCTTCGTGGCCGAGAACGACCCGGGCAGCGGCGCCCGCCTCCTGACCATCGCCATCGCCGTGCTCGCGCTCTACACCACCGACTTCGCCATCAACGCCGTCATGTCGTGCTCCCGCTCGCTCATCGTCGACACCCTCCCGATACAGAAGCAGCAGTCCGGGGCGGCGTGGGCGAGCAGGATGGCGTCGATCGGGCACATAATCGGCTACGGGGCCGGCGCCGTCGACCTCATATCCCTCTTCGGCACCAGCCTCGGAGACACGCAGTTCAAGCAGTTGACCCTGATCGCGGCGCTGGGGATCCTCGCCTGCTCTGGCGTCACCTGCTGGGCCGTCTCGGAGCGCGTGCTCGTCTCGTCCCGGGCCGAGGCCCGCCGCCGGGGCTCTATCGGGCGCAAGCCGGTGCGGTTCAAGGTGGTGCGCCAGATCTGGAGCACACTGCTCACCCTCCCACCGCGCATTCAGGCCATCTGCTGGGCTGTGTTCTGGTCGTGGATCGGCTGGTATCCTTTCCTGATCTACGTGAGCTGCTTACCCTACCTACCTACTCGACAGCCATGATCCCAGTGACTGACAAGTCGGAAATGTAGAGCAGCACATGGGTCGGCGAGACCTACTTCCGCTACGACGTGCCCGAGAACGCCAAGGACAGCAAGGACGCGCTCGGCGACATGGGCCGCATCGGCAGCTACGCCTTGACCGTCTACTCCATCATCACCTTCCTGGGGGCCTGGATCCTGCCAGTCTTCGTCCGTAGTCCCGATGATGATGAGGTCGCCTCGGTCTCAACGACAGGTAGAACAGAAGGTGGTGGCGATGTTGGCGGCGGCGGCGGCACTCTGCCCATGCTGTTCCAGCGCTTTGGCGGCGGGGGTGTCCCGCCCAATATCACCCTCCTCTTGGCGCGCTTCAGCCGCGTCAAGCCGGACCTCCTGACGGTCTGGTTCGTGGGCCACCTGATGTTCGCGGCGTCCATGTCGCTCGCGCCCCTCGCGGCGTCGTTCCGCTTCGCCACGGCGCTCGTCGCCTTCTGCGGCATACCCTGGACCATCGCCATGTGGGCGCCCACGGCCTTCATGGGGGTCGAGGTCAACCGACTCACGGGCGCTACCGGTGGTGGTGGTGGTGGGGTGCCGTCGGCCCCGGCCAGCTACCGTAGACTGAGCACCTCGTCCCTCGAGATGGGTCCCCTGCCCAACAGACAGGCCGCGGACGGCGACAACGACGACGACGACGAGCCAGCGACGGCGGCGGCGGCGGACCCCGCGAGGGCGGCCAGCAGCGGGGGCGAGCTGAGCGGCATCTACTTCGGCATCCTGAACATCTACACGACCCTCCCCCAGTTCGTGGGCACCTTCATCAGCGCCGTCGTTTTCGCCGTCCTCGAGCCGGGGAAGAGCCCCGAGCTGTCGGACGCGCACCCTTCGGAGCACCACGGGACTGACGGACCAAACGCCATCGCCATCTGTCTGTTCATCGGGGCCATCAGTTCCATCGGGGCGGCGTACGCCACGAGGAGATTGCGGGCCCTGTGATCTGGGTATGCCCCCATCAGAAGGGGTGTCATATCTGTGTCTACTATCTGAAGGACTGAACGGTAGGCAGACATGCGTGCCTCTGAATCGAGCGTTGTCCCCGTCAACGCCTTCGTCTCGCTTCTTCTTGTGCTTTTTATGCAATGCTCTTTGTTTTCGTCTCATTTTGTTCTCGGCTTCTTGTAGATAGAATATAGCTAGCGTCTGACTCGAGGGGAAGGCGGGCGTTCTCGGAGCGGTGGTTCTGCTTCTTAATGATGTTAAAACGTAGAGCGGCACATGTGCGATAGATATGGTAGGGCAGCATTTTCAACTTCTTTTGGTACCCGACGAGACCCCCAATTCCTCACCCATAATCCAAAATTACTGTGATGTTTTCGTAGGCAAACATGTACGATATTACGGTTACGGGTACAATGCATTCAGATATAGATTCCACCAGGGAGATAAAGGCTAGCAATGGAAGTGAAGCCGCAAAGGAAACCTAGGTAAAAAGAAATACATACAACACCAGGGATTCGCTGGTCGTCACCGACCCAACTACTAATCTGGCCCTCACTGGTTTGACTAGGGGAGAGCGGACGGGATCCCGTATATTCCAATAGGTATGGTCGTATGTACTAGGAGATTGTCCATTGCAGCTTCAAGTAGGTATCTCACTGGCAACTTGGCTGCGACTTGATGTATCAACCCGACCCGACGGGATCGCGGAAGAGTCTATATACAAGAGTGAAGTAACACTATCCATGTCATACATGCATTGGATTCACTGGATCAACTCACTCCACTGCTCTCGCTTCCGGGACCATAAAATGGACAGAACAACGAACGAATAGCCGAGCGGTGGCGCTGCAAAATGCCCCTCTCACCAGCCCTGATTCGGCAGTGACGAACTGTGGTGATAAACAGCGTTGAATGTGTTGCAACTTCCGTCCTGTGCTGGCTTCAATTTTGAATTAGATGGCACTTCAGCGCCCAGTAGGTAGTGTGGTTGTCACGGTGTATTTCTTCTTCTTCTTCTTCTTTCTTTTCTTTCTCATCAATGCGAGTTGTCTCGGGTGGCCGGTGCCTCAACCATTAACCGTGTCTCCTCTTCACCCTTTGTGGCACGGGGTGCGACACAAGCAACACCAGTCTCGACAAGAATTAAGAGGCTGATCGATAACAAACAAGCATGGCGGGTTAGAATGTGCTGTTAGCCACTCTGGCGGGGAGGAGGGAGGAGGGGTTGGAGATTAAACTCTGACGGTGCGTTGGGCTTTTTGCATTAGGGTAACTCACAAGAGAAGAAGCCCAAATACGGCACACGCGTACGAAGCACTCCGGCACGCCCGCAGCGTCTGAAACGCAGCCTCACCGACAAATTTAGCGATGGACGACCCAGCCACCCGCGGCATGATGGGGCTCTGCCGCCGAGCGAGCTCCGACCGCCCCTTTAACTCCTCAGGCGGGACCACGTCCTCGGGCGGGACCACCGCCGCTGCAGTCACCACCGGCGGCGGCGGCAGGGCGTGAGCGCCCCGGGCTGGGTCGTCAAAGCCCCTGGTCCTCGTCTGCAGCGTCGTCGTCGGTCTGGCCGTCGGACTCCTGACCGCCGCCGCGGCCCCAAATGTCGAGGAGGCCAGGACCGGGGTCGAGGCTGAGGCTGAGGCCTGCGAGTCTCGCCTGGAGCGGCTCCGCGGGGGCCCCGCCACGGCATCGGCGGCAGGGTTCTGCGTGGTGCGGCCCCCGGAGCCCTGGAGGGCCTTGGACACCTGGTTCGCGGCCGGGTATCCGTCGTAGATGCCCTTGTACTTGCTGTCGCTCTCGCTCTCGCTCTCGCCCGTGAAGAAGTCTTCCCCGGACCGGCCGGCGCCGATGAACATCAGCACGCTGGCGGCGAGCCAGAGGACGGCCAAGAGGGCCACGATGCTTGCTACCCACCTGGGGTGCTGCTTCTTCCTCAAGTAGTAGGTGACTGCGGATGATGCTATTGTTAGGCATGACTGAAGGTGGGTTGTTGGGCGTTCAAGCCAATAGTTAGTTTAATATCTAGGTATGGCCGTATGGGGCTATTTGTGTAGGTAGTTGTCAGGAACAGACGAGGTCCTTAAGTCCACTCATTTCGTACAATGGCGACATTGAAGGCGGCAGCCTCCCGAAGGAAGCCCTCGGAGCTCGTCAGGACGGCAGCAGCCAGGCCGAGGATTATGACGGCAAATATGATTCTGACAGGTTCGAGTAGCATCCTTGATGAGATTGTACTGGTCCCGGATCTGATGATCTGATAGCTCTCTGCGGGGACAACTTTCGGCCTTGCCGGGGGCACGGACTGTAAGTCTTTGGACGGCGGTCGAAGTGACTGGGTGGGTAAACTGTATTACCTGCTGAAGAGCTGATAATGTAGCGAATCAGGGGTTTACAAAGTAGGCTCAAGTCTTGACGAATGAGAGCCAGTAGTCTAGTACTAGACTAGATGCTAGTTCGAAAACACACGCATCACACGAAGCAAGATAAAGACGTCCATATTCACCTGTCCTTTCTTATTTCTTATTATCATTGTATCAACCAGGCGCGAGCTAGCAGAACATTTTCAGCCGCGTCCAATGAGGGCGGGAGATGGATGTCCTTTCGTAGCAATCATATGTTGCAGTTTCCAGGTGGTGGCGCTCGATAGTCCGTCGATGCATTTCAGCTGAGATGAACTTGGCCTCATTCAGGGGCAAACAAAGGTGCCAAGCAGAGCGACAAGCCTCGAAGCTAGCCGCTTTTGACCTTGGGCTCCCCACACAGCAAAAATTAGAAGCCGAAACAAGACTTAGGAGTTAGGACTATCCGTACTAGAAAGCTTCAGCCACATGCCTACCTACCCTTCGGCACTGCCGCTTTTGACGGCTGTGGAGGGGGGAAAGGACTTCCAGGTCATGGGGCGCGATTGCTCTCTCAGGCACCCTCCCCTGTTGGGTCTCGAAAGAGGTCTAGCTGCGACGGATTCGAGTCGCATCACTACAGGTTAAAAGAGGCCAAGGTTCATCATGCCCATATCTGAACCGGCGAACAGATGTGATGCCAGACTACACTAATGAACATGGCGCGTAGCATACCAGACTAAAGTGTAATTTTCTATTTCGTTGATATCTAGATACATATCGGCCGGTCGCATCGACTGGCCTGAATTCCTATAGCCTCGAAAGCAATCCAAGAAAAAGAGAGCCATCCCCCAAAAAGTTACCCCTTCCTACAATTCATGCGATCCTCCATGTGAAAGCAGATGTCCGCCCAAGCGCCTTCGTTATAACAGGTGCATGAAAGCAAAGCGACGGGACGAGTAGCAGAGAAGGGCAAACCACCAAAGAAATGAAGGGGATGATCGAGCAGTAAGGTACGGATATAAATAGTTCGTAGAACAGATCTGCCAAAAGAGCTACTGGCCTCACGAGCCTCATGAGCCTCATGAGCCGAGTGGTTACAAAGGGAATACATAAACCCTATCGGGTGGGACAGCCGAGCCAGCCCCTTAGAATAAAAGGAAGGAGGACAGACACCAAGGAGAAAAAAAGTGTTGAAAATAAACCGGGTTTCCCCATCCTCAGAAGACCGGCCTCCCTCCACCCTCCTGCCACCTCTGATGAAGCCCCGCCTTACTGCTGCTGCTGCTGTTCTCGGCCATCTCCCTGCCCGCAGGCGCAGGCGACGCATCATCCTCGCTCTTGACGCCGGGGCCCCAAGACACCCGCCCCCTCCTCGCCCTAGCGCCACCACTACCACTACTAGAGCCCACAATAGCGCCATCACCAGCACCAGCGACGGGTCCGATCCACTCCCAGGCCCGCCCGACCTCGCCGTCCCTCCCCTCGCGCTGCCCCTGCCTGACGTTGCTGTTCTGCTCCACCACGGCCCGCACCTTCTTCCAGACCCGCTCCCGCTCGGCGAGGGAGTGCGTCGCCCGTAGGACGTCGTCCCTCAGGTTCGGCAGGAAGAGGAACGGATCGGCGCCGTCCCCGGCGCCGCCGCTGCCGCTGTCGTACGCAAGCTCCTTCTGCGCCGCCAGCCTCTCGAGCACGTGGTCCACCAGGGCGGGCACGCGGCGCGTCGTGGCCACGTGGGACCTATACCGCGACCGGGCGTACATCAGCCCGAGGAGGCCGAGAATCACAGCTGAAATGCGGAGTCGATATCGTGCCAGTCCGAGGCGGACGGAGCGGCGGAGCGCACAGGCGAGTGGAACACGAGCGAGAGAGGTGGACGATAGGTACGTGTTTGGAACGGCTCCGGTATTGGCGGCTCTAGAGGGCCAGCGACGGGGCTGGTTAGTGCCAACGATCGGGGATGGGTCAGATGCAAGTTGTTTCTATAAAAGACGAGATGTTTTTCTGCTTCTTGTTTTCTTTCTCTTTTTCCTCGTATGGGGGGAAATCGGGGGAGGGATGGAGACCGAGGGCGTATGGGATACCCATGTACGACGTGAAGCAAAGGGAGAGGTGGACGGATGATAAGAGAGAGGTGGTAGCCAAGGCAAGAAAGAGAGAAAGGAAGAGAAAGGAACCTTGCAGAGAAGGGGTTATGGGTGTGGGGCCAATGAACTTACTGCACAATATCCTCCTGAACCTCGACCTCAACCTCATCCCTATCCTTGATCTCCCCAAGGGCGGCCGTCCACAGGTCGTCAAACTCCTGCTTCCCCATCCTTTTGCTCCGCTTCTCGCTGATGATGCTCTTCAGCACCTCCTCCTCAATCGCGGGGGTGTCCAGCTTGGCCGTCTCTCCGTCGCTGCTGCCCGCCACGGGGACCTCCTCGCCGCACTCGAACTTGGCCCTGCGCTCCCTCAGCTCCTCAACGGCCTTGTCTGCCACGGCCTTGACGCGCCGCACCTTCTCCCCGTCCGGCTCGCAGGTCGGTGGCAAGGGCACAAGCCCGGCCAGCGAGAGCGGGTGCGGCTTGAGGATGTAGTCGTCCTCGCACCGCACGCTGAAGTCGTCGTGGCAGTACGCGTGCGCGGGACAGGGCTCACACTGCGGCTCCACGAGAACGTTGGCCCAGTCGGGCAGCTGCGTCCGCAACTCGGGTGGAAGAAACTCCGTGGCCGGCCTCCCCAGCCCGCAGTACCCGACCTTGATCTTCTCTTGGCGGTACCACGCCGCGTATGCGCCGAGGAGGGTGACAAGTAGCACCCACAGCGGTGTCGCCAGGTTCAAGCCGCTGCCACCGCCCTTCCTCCTCTGCGCCACCTGCTGCTGGCCTCGTCGGAACGCGTCAGCACCCCGGAGCGCCTCTTCTTGCTGGAGCTCGAGCTGCTCCTCGGGCGTGAACTCCTCTCCTGGCTCCACCTCCACCTCGGCCGCCGCCACCTCGGGCGTCTTGGCCCGCCTCTTAAGCGAGCTGATGGGTATCTCAAAGGACCGCGACACCGTGCGCCCGCCGCCGCCGCCGCCACCACCCGCCTGGTCATCGTAAAGAGGCCCATCCGTCCGCCTCCTCGTCGCCGACTTGGCGGTTCCGCCCGCCAGAGCCGACTCGGAACCGCCCGTCGTCTTCCGCCGGCTGCTGCTGCCGCTCGGCGTCTTGGGCGGCTGCAACGGCGAGCTCCCGCTCTGGAAGGGGTTGTCGCTCGTGAAGATGCTGTCCGACTCCGCCGTCGTGGGCCTTGATGACGTTGATGGCCTGAACAACGACAGGCCACCGTCCACCTCGGCCGGCGGCTCAAGCTTGACCTGTGGCGTGACCGTCCTACGGCCATGGCCCACAGTGGAAGCCCGAGACCCCGCGGCGGCGGCGGCGGTGGCGTCGCCGTCCGTGTCCGTATCCGAAGGCGCCTGACGGCTCGCCGACCTGGCCGACCTTGCCGGTCTCTTTTTGGTTGGGCTCAGGGGCGCGGGCTCCTCGCTCTCTTGCTTGACGGCGCGCGACGACTTCCTGGGCGATCTCGACCGTCTGCTATTGGTCGTTGACGGCGGCGGCGGGGCCATCGTCTGCTGGTGGTGGTGCTCATCGTCCCAGTCGTCCGTCCTGGAGCTTTGGGACGACTCGGCATCGACGATGCCCCTGCTTGACCTTTTCGCCCTCTCGCGCTGCGAGAGCAGCTTCTTCGCCCGAGGCACCACGGTCTCGTTGAAGATGTCGATCAGCTGCGATTTCTTGGCCGTCGCAGGGTAAGGCACGCTGTGCGTCACCAGGATTGAGCGTAGGCGCGGGACAGTCACCGTGCTGGGATCGAAGTCCGGCTGGAGGTAGTCGAGGCTATCTGGGTCGGACATGGTTCGGGAGAGTCGCTCGTGTGTTACGCCGGGTGTCGGAAAAGATGGTTGGGCTTCAGAAAAAGGTTGCGCGGCGGGTGTAGCACTTGATGCAATGGTAGCGATGCTCGCTTGAAGAATCACAAGCGCTAGGTACAAAGGTAGAATGCGCCCGTTTAATAAACAAAGGCTATCTTCATGTCAATTCCCACCCGGTTCTAACGAAAGGTCCGTGTCAGGTTGGATTTTGTAGGCCTTCTTGACGCTCAAAGCTGACAGCCGTGCACTGAACCGAGACAGAACAGATCACACACAGCTCAATCGCACGCACATACACCAGGATATACGCACGACCAGGCTGCCTCACGCTTCGATGTAAATGCCGCGTGGAATCGTGCCACAACAGCCAGATGGAGCGACCAAGCAAGAGGTCCAGGAGAGATTTTGCTTGCCAGAAAGAAGCAAGAGACGGATTCGGCGGTGATGGAAAAATGTGTCCTTTGTCTAGCTTTTATGTCGAAGTGGATCATTGACAATGAGAGGGATTCTGGTTGTCTGTGGCAACGTGAACATCACCACTTGGCTTTTAACGCTATCTTATCGGCGCTAGAAGCCTCGCTTCAGCGAACAAGAAGCTTGGGCCACGGGATCAGGCGAGACTCGCTCTGATCCACACATGTGCCACACTAGGCCGCTTCAGGCAGACAAGACGCCACAATGTGACTCAGCTGTGGCGAAGTTACGACGTATTTGCCCCTGAGGCAGCCAAGGCAGCCAACAGTCATGATGGAATGACAGACCAATCACATTGTCACGGAGCTATGGCGGTAAGAGCACGCGCTCTAGCCTAGATGGTTAGGGGCCTTTTTTCTTTTTCGCGAATTTTTTTTAATATTTCTTTTCTGGGTTTATCTAGAATCAAGACAGAATTACAGCTATATAGACAGTGATCTCGTGACTCCAAACATGCCCCTATCCGTGACTTACACCCAGTCTCCTTGTCGCGCCCGCTCCCTCCCTGTTGGAATGTGACTCAGGGGGAAAAACAAGAAACCCCCTGCCGAGGGGATTGAACACCCTCCTTCAGAGGATATCAACCTTCCTGACCTCGGTCCACCCCCTCTCGATCCGGGGCACCCTCACAACGAGAACCCCATCCTCCAGCTTGGCCGTGATGCCGTCCACGTCGACATCCTCCTTCTCCTTCTCCTTGTCCTTGCCCCCGTGGCCGCCGGCACCCTCCCGCGCGGCGACCTCGGGCGGCGGCAGCTTCACCTCCCGCCTGAATAGGCCGACCTTCCTCTCCCCGCTGACCAGCCCCTGCAGGAAGGCCTCGTCGCCGATCCTGTGAACGACCCCGGACACGGCGAGCACTCCTCGGTCCGCGTCCCAGTTGACGCCGATGTCCTCCTTCTTGGCGCCGGGCACGGCTACGTGCACGACCCACGCGGGGGACTCGCCGCTGCCGTCCGTCCCGCCGACCCCGAAGACGTCGACGGGCGGGGCGAACGACTCGATGTCACCGTCCTCGTACCCGCCTTCTTCCGCAGCGGCGGCATCGGCATTGGCGTTGTTGTTATCGCCACTGTTGGCTGCGCGGGCCTGGTTAGCACCGTTGTAGCCCTGGTATCCAGCGGCAATAGAGTCCCGGATCGCCACGGCGATGGGGTGCGACGCCCATGCCTCCATGGCAGCTGCGACGTCGAAGGGCGGTCCGCCGTGAGGGCCGTGGCGACCGCGGAGCCCTCCGAAGGGACCGGCGAATCCGAAGGGACCGCCGCGGCCGAAGAAGCCGCCACGCCCGCGTCCGCAGCGGACTCCACGGAGGCCGCCGCCGAAAGGACCGCCGCCGTGGTGTCCATGCTCGCGATGATGGCGTCCGTGCGAGCGGCCCCTGCGTCCGCCGTAGGGGGGCGGGGGTGCGGATGGGTCGCCATCCTCCTCCGCCGGGGAGTCGCGCATCGTGCCGGGGGAGGCATCCTTCTCCTTCTGCTTGCCGTCGCCAGCGGCCTTATCCTCACCCTTCTCGGCAGCCCCCGCAACGCCTTCGGTCATGTCGACGTCGCGCTCCTCCAAGTCTCCCTCGGCGTCTCTATCCTCCTCCTCACCAGAGCGGTTGCCGCCCGGTCCATGGCGGCCACCCCATCGCCCCTGGCGGCCCCAACCCCGGCGGCCAGGACCGCCGCCCTCACCAACCCACCAGGGGCCGGCCCACTCGGCAGCTTGTCTGGCCCATGGACCCCATGCCTCGGCGCTACCCCAAGGACCGGCAGCGGGACCAGCGCGGCCAGCTGGGCCGAAGGGGAACCCGGCCGTGAAGGGAGGGGGAGGGGGGTGGGGA
>PYSP01000373.1:0-33271 GCA_003049395.1 Pseudohalonectria lignicola
GCCACCCCCCCAACTTCCCCCACCTTTGTTATGTATTGTGGGCTACGATCAGAAGGCCCCAGCCTCTTGCTAACATACCACGTTTCTTCCCTAGCTTCTTTCCCGAGACCAAGGACAGGACGCTCGAGGAGCTGGAGGAGGTCTTCTCGGCGAAAAACCCAGTGAAGAAGAGCTTGGAGAAGCGGAACGCCCATACGGTGCTCAACACGCTCAACGTGAGCCAACCGGAGAAGGCCGTGTTCGTGTAGCTATCTGGAAATGCGGCCATGGGCCACTTGATTCCTTTTTGGCATGCCACCAGTTTCTCCGGCTTCCCGCCAGAGAGGCAGGCCAAGCCATCATCGGCGCAGATTTAAGTTAGCTTATCGCCAGGCATACTTGTAATGGTACCCTAGTCTCACCATACACTGCTTTGTTCCATCATCCTGCGTGCATCACCGGGACCATTTAGCTTATGTACCTTGGGTATAATAACATGATCCCATTCTGTGCCGCTGGGCGGCGTCTGTTCCTTTGTCTCCCCTTTAGCCACACCATACAACTAATTACGAAGGGATGACTGTTTGCAGTAGCCCCTGTTTGTCCGTCTCCGAACAATGCGGGGTCACATCCGATGATAGAGAGGCTTGACGATCTCCGCCTTGCCCTCTAGCTAGGACTTTACAACTCGCCTGTCCCTCGAAGACTACAAATCCCCGCAACAGTTAATAGCAAAAACCCAATCATCACAGCCAGCCCTCCGTTGCACCGGTACCGGCGGTCTATCGCCGAGTGAACCAGAATAGGGAGCCAACCATGTGGCTTTCCATGAGTCGCTTATTCTAGATGTCAATTTTTTTCTCTGCCGCCTTGGGATTCCCGTGCCGTGTCTTGACAAGGTGCAACCCCGAGCGCTACCTTGCTCTCCTCGTGATTGCGACCAAGTTCCCAGCAAAGGGACGTCGAGGGAACGCCAAGCATTCAACCTCCAAGCCATCATCTCCGCATTTTGCGTGCCGCTTGACGTCCACACTGCGGGGTCTTTCTTCAAAGGGGCGGGGTACTGTTAGAGCTCCAGTCGATATTTAGCACTGCGACTGCCCCGCAGGCGAGATGCCTTGCTGAAAGGTAAGTAGGGAGTTGCGTGTTGTGCTTCTATCCCCTTTGCCAGCATCTTGTTCCGTCCCTCTCTCTTCCTGACTTCTTTGTGTTTCCTGTGCATTCATAAGAAGACATCTGGGAGGTCTGCAGTTTCCTCCCTGCAGCAATTGGTCTCCTTGGCAGATCGATCCTTCCAACCTTGATTTCGATCCCGGCATTACCCCACCAACCGACATCTCACCTCACCACAGAAAATCCCGGCAGCCAATCAAGCCATGGCCCCACCGTTCCGCGCCGAGCATATGGGCTCCCTGCTGCGCCCGCAGAACCTCCTCGACGTGCGCGCCTCCATTGCGTCCGGCGGCGACCCCTCCGGCCTGGCCGAGGTGGAGAAGGCCGCCGTGGGGGAGGTGGTGGAGCTCCAGCGGTCCCTGGGCTTCAAGCCGGTGACGGACGGCGAGTACGTCCGCACGCGCTTCTGGGGCCTCATGTGGGATGAGTTCGACGGGACCAAGCGGCTGCAGGATGCCGAGGCGTCCATGTTCAGGCTCTACCACCCTGATGTGGTCTCGCTGATCGAGAAGGACCGCAAGGTGATGCCGGGGGACAGCGTCATCGCCGGCGGGAAGCTGGGCCACAACAAGGAGAAGAGTGTCAGCAACCTGCACGAGCTCAAGCTGGTGCAGAACTTCGTGCCCAAGGAGGAATGGGGCAACATCAAGCTGACCATGATCACGCCGGCCTGGTTCCACATGAGGTATAAGCAAGGGAGGGCGTACACTCCTGAGGCGTACGGCAGTGACGCTGAATACTTCAAGGACGTGGCCAAGGTGTACCAGGCCGAGTTGGCGCAGCTGTATGATGCTGGGCTCAGGAACGTGCAGTTCGACGACCCTGGTCTGGCCTGTAAGTCTGAATGAATACCCGACCCGGATTACTACTCTCCAACTCCTCAATAGCCCCTTGTCGCTGACGGCCAAGGGACATCACACCAAAAGACTTCTGCTCCCAAAAGTTCCGTGACGGCTGGGCCGAGGACAAGGATAACATCAGCACGGTGGACGACCTGCTGGACGCCTACATCGCCCTGTACAACGACTGCATCTCCAAGCTCCCTGCCGACATGCACACGGGCGTGCACCTCTGCCGCGGCAACTTCATTGGGGGCCGGCACTTCGCCGAGGGCGCGTACGACATCATCGCCAAGAAGCTCTTCATGGACCTCAAGGTCAACACCTTCTACCTCGAGTATGACACGGAGCGGGCCGGCGGGTTCGAGCCCCTCAAGTTCCTCCCCAAGGACAGGAACGTCGTCGTGGGCGTCATCAGCACCAAGCTGAGGGAGCTCGAGGACAAGGAGATGGTCAAGCGGAGGATCTACCAGGCCGCCGACTTCGTCGCCGAGGGGAGCGGCCAGACGCGCGACGAGGCTCTCCAGCGCGTCTGCCTGAGCCCGCAGTGCGGCTTCAGCACCCACGAGAGTGGGTACCCGCTGTCCCTGGAGGAAGAGAAGGCCAAGCTGTCGCTCGTGAGGCAGATCGCTGACGAGATCTGGGGTGAGCCTTGAGGGCCCCGCCCTGACCCCGTTGCGGATGTACCTTGGCCGCTTGGGCGTTTTCCGCCGGTGAGTATCTTTGGGCGCGGGAGGAGGGTTGGAAAGGGCAAGAATGGGCTACCTTTTTTTTTTCGTTTTTTTTTTTTTGCGTTTCTTCTCCTCAGATTAAGTCGTGGCGTGGCATGCGCAGTGCAGGCACTCTCAAAAGGGGCGTCAGATGTCGGGAATGGTGTTCAACAGTGAAGAAAATCAAGCCGGTTGCGATAATGCCATGGCGTGGCATCGCATGTCGGCCGACAGGATACATGGGGGGGAGGGGGGTGTGAGGCGCTTCTGGAGGCTGCGGATGGAATCAACTTCCAACCATCTCGGTTTTGTTTTGGGCAGAAGGAGGGGCAGTACGCCATCATGATAACGTCGTAGATGAACAATTAAACAACGAGATGGATTGTTGGGCATATCTCTGAGTAGCCTCGGAGCGATGGCCTAGTTACTCGAAGTGGCTAATGCAATGTCTGCTTACGCACCCGCAGCTGACACACCGTGCTCTTTCTTGTAGGTGGTGTCAGTCAGTGTAATCCATCCCATCCCCGGATACAAACTGTTCCAGGAGAACGGGTTCGCCACTTACAGCTTGCAGCGTGCCGGGAATACGCTTCAATTGATAGAATATGTAGCATTGGGGTTTGGGCTTAGTGATACCAGACGGGCCCCTACCACTCTGCGAACATCGTTCGACATTAGCATGTCTCTGCAGAGCTATGCATTATCACCGATTTTGTCTGTAGTCCACCCGCAGCGCCCGGCCAACTTACCCGACGGATTTGGTGATCGTCGGGGTTGGAAAAACTTGGTCGAGATAAAACCGAGACTGGGCATGTTCGCAGATCAGCCCGAGGCTCGGATTAACTTACAGGTCCTATTCCGAGAAGCATTTAGCGGGGTGGTGTCTTCCTACACTAGCTTCAGTGGTCCAACGAAATGGAACCCTAACTCCTACCGCCGTTTGAGCGTCACGCGCAGAATCTTTGCGGGCGCGGGCAATCCATCCAAAGACAACGATGACGTCCCATCCTCCGGCCGCTGCATGATGGCGGGCGGTTTGTTGATAGCGAAGCTGCTAACCAGGCACCCATTCCCAACCGATCGGCTTATCGTTTCCCCTCATTGGCACACGTCCGATCAGGACCTGACTAACGCAGCATGGATGACGACAGAACACCGTCTGGCCGATAATGACCGCTAAGCCGGCGCATGGATATCTTGCTATCAAGCCACCGCGCGGTTGCTCGCAAATTGGAGTATTGATCTTGCCATCCTGAAGCATCTTAGTCCCTAATCTCCGCCATTATCCTTCGGCTGTAAATCTGGGGGTCGTTTCCTGTCGGAGCCCGGCAAAAGTGTTATAAAGATGGCTGTTGCCCTCCAGCCCACACGATGCAGGAGAACGAAGAGCACTATAGCTTCCACCCGAAACAGATCCAGTCGGAGACTTCGCTATAAGCCGTTACTCTCTTGCTGAACACGAATCAACCTCCTTGCCAGCCTACCATTCCTCGAGAAACTTGCCTCACCCATCGCACGCATAAGGGCCCATATCACACCGCACCATGTCGACCTCCTTCCCAAAGACATATAAAGCCGCCGTGCTGGAGAAGGCGAACTCGCCCTTCGTCCTCAAGAACCTCGAGCTTAAGCAGCCCGGCCCCGGTCAGGTGCTAGTCAAGGTCCTGGCCTGCGGCGTATGCGGCACCGACGTCTTCGAGCAGCTGGGGCACCTCTGGAATTCGTGGCCCATCGTGCCCGGCCACGAGCTCGTGGGCGACGTCGCCGCGGTCGGGGAGGGCGTCAGCAAATTCAAGGCTGGGGACAGGGTGGGGGGGCCATGGCATGGTGGTGAGTAAAGACCTTTCTCTGTTCTGTGCGACGGAAGATCTCTCTGCGCATATTCATGCCTGCTTCAAACAAAACACTGACGTCTTTTCTTTGCTTTTTTCCCTTCTCCTTCTAGGCCACGATCGGACCTGCCGCTCCTGCCAGCGCTCCCAGTTCCAGATGTGCGACGACGCCAAGGTCAACGGCGTGCATTTCGACGGCGGCTACGCCGAATACACCCTCCTGCGCGCCGAGGCCGTGGTGCGCGTCCCTCCCTCGGCCGACCCCGTCGAGGTGGCGCCCCTCCTGTGCGCCGGCGTCACTGTCTTCAACGGCCTGCGCAAGCTGCACGTCGAGCAGGGCGCCACGGTCGCGGTCCAGGGGCTAGGCGGGCTGGGGCACATGGCGGTGCAATACGCGAGCCGGATGGGCTACAAGGTGATCGTGCTGAGCGGCGGCGGGGATGGGAAGAAGGAGTTCGCCAGGCAGCTGGGCGCGTCCGACTTCATCGACACCAAGACGGAGGACGCGGTCGAGGCGCTCAAGCAGAGGGGCCTCGCCGACGTCATCATCTGCACGGCCCCCTCGCCCGACGCCATCTCGCCCATGGTCGGCGGGCTCGCCAAGGGCGGGAAGCTGCTCGTGCTCGCGCCCGTGGGGCCAGTGCCGTTCGACACGGCGGTGCTGGTGAACAAGGGCGCCTCGGTCATCGGGTGGCCGAGCGGGCACGCGCTCGACTCGGAGGAGGCCATCGACTTTGCCCTCACGCACGGCGTCAAGTGCCTGACCGAGGCATTCCCGCTGTCAGATGTACAGAAGGCGTTCGACGCTGCCAGGGATGGGAAGGTCCGGTTCAGGGCTGTGCTGACAATGTGAGCCCTTATGGGCAGCGAGTTGCATTTCTACCTAGGGCTGTCGGTGTTCAGGGGTGGATAAAGCAATGTTGATTAGGCAAGGTCATAATAATGAATGTATTGAAGCGAAGATGATAGAATATACGCAGTGAAGTTATAAAAGATTTGCCTGTGAAAATGGTACATGGCATATATATCCTGATACCAGTCACCTGCATTCGAGCAACCCTTTTGGGGAGAGAGCTCTGCGCGGGTCTCTTTCCTTTTGAGTTCCCCCCCTTTTTTCAGGTTCCGAGGATACCAACACTACTGCGTACAAGTTTTATCTGCATTTCGGTGGAAGCGTCCCCGCACAAGACCAGCATTCCTCCAGGGCGGGGTTCCCACACGTCGTGCTGAACGCCGGCTTCTGCGGGGAAGGGCAGAGGAGGCGGTTCTGGACCTCGCCCGCCTGGTTCTTGGCCTCGTACGGCGACGAGTTCGGCGCGGTGCCGTTCTCGACCCAGGCGCGCAGTTGGCCGAACAGGGCCGCCGGGTAACCGCCCACGCCGCCCACGCAGTGCGCCAGGCCGGGGACCTCGAACAGGCGGTAGAAGCTGTGGACCCCGGGCGAGGCGGACGTCACCTGCTGGTAGTACCTCGTGGTTCCCCCCAGGGACACGACCTGGTCGAACTGGCCGTGGTAGCTGATCATCTTGCCGCCGGCCTTCTGGAACGCGGCCAGGTTGGTGTCGTCCGAGTCCCAGGACCGGAGTTCGCGAAACCCGTAGTCCACCAGCCGGTCCCACTCCTTGTGCGTCAGGTTGGCGTAGTCGAAGCTCATGTCCCTGGCGAGGAAGGCGCGGATGAAGACGGGCAGGAGCGGGAACGGCACGCCCACGCAGGTGCCGCTGCTGCAGTTCGTGTTCGCTATGCCGAACCCGGTCCCCGTCTCGGGCCGCTTGCCCGTCAGGTCGGCCCCGGGGCTGAAGCCGGGCCAGATCAGCGCCCCGTCGACCGTCGTCGGCCCGTGCCAGGTGGTGTTCACCACGGTGGCGGCGGCGGCGCTGACCGCGATCTGCCCGCCCGGGGCGTCGCTGCAGTTAACGGTGGCGCCCACGACGGAGAAAGGGTCGAACTGCTGCAGGCAGGCCACGGGCTCGGCCACGATGCCGTCGGCGAGCCCGTCCAGCCCGTCGCAGGCGGCGATGGCGGCGGCCGTGATGGCGTTAATCTCGCACTCGTGCGGGGCCTGGCCCAGGTCCACCATGGCCTGCTGGGGCGCGTAGATGCTGATCAAGACGGAGGACAGGGAGATCCCGGGGGCGTTGGCGAAGACGCCGTCGTACAGGGTCGGGTAGCGCTGGGCCAGCATCAGAGCCTGGCGGCCGCCCTGGGAGCAGCCGCTGAAGTACGAGTAGGCCTCGGCGCGGCCGTAAAATCCCTTAACGAGGGCCTTGCCGATCAGCGCCTGCTCCTCGAGGGACCGCGCCGCGAAGTTGTGGATGTTGACTAGGTTGAGGTTGCCGGGGCTGAGCTGGCCCCAGGTCCCGAAGACGTCGCGCACCCCGGCGTCGGTCGTGACAGAGGCGAAACCCTCCGGGAGGACCAGGGCCATGTTCCGTTCCGAGTCGGCAGAGCGGCCGGCTGCCAAGCCGCCGCCTCCGACGCCGAGCAGCCGATCGTTCCAGGCATTCGGGCTCGGCAGCCATGTCTCCACATAGATGAGGTCGTCCTGGCCCGGGTGCGTGTACCCAATTGTTACGTTGCAGAAACTGGCCTCAATGTGTACCGTCGGCTCAGTGAATGTGAAGGTCTGCAGGGTAGTGTTGTAGTTGACAACGTTCGCCTCGAGCGAGCTAACTTCGGTGCCAAACAGGGCCACCGAGCCGAAGGTCCCGGGGACGCAGAGCGAGGCTAATGACATATTCATTTGTGTAGGGGTTAGGCTTCTCTGCTGTCTTGTCTGTCAGTGAGGCTCCGTGACTCCGTCAAACCAACACACAAAGACCATCCCATCCACCATGACGGAGCCAGCGGCTTTATACATTGATTCCACCTTCCTTTGAGCAAGTTTGCGGGCATTGGTATTACAGATGGATGGCAGTGCTACTATTGTACTAACCCCCGAGAGAGTTCGGAAGGATCATGGCAATTTGCTCCGGAGGCCGTCTCTCGACAAGGTTGGCCAAGCACAAGTTCAACAAGTCAATGCCCTGCCCCCCTACCTGGCTGGTGGCATAATATTAACCGTACCTACCTGGGCGCAAAAGTGGTACTGTGGCAGCTGTGGATTCTTCCATCCCCTAGCATACTACCTCGCTAGTACGTATACGTAGCAGTCAGACGGCAGGCTTCGCGGACACGGATTATCCCTAGTCTCCGCGTGTACAAAGAAGGCATGGTCCTGCTGTGATCCCGTCTATTTTACTCCATCAGTTAATCAAATCTCCGGCTGTGACATGCATGAGCAAGTTCGAGCAAAAAAAAAAACCTCTTAAATTAAACGGCCAGATCTTCCAGATCATCATTCTCGAACCCGCCAAAATGCATTTCTTGTTACTTGCCTAACTCACTGCCTCATGGTAGGAGTCTTGTTACCTCCACCGATCGAGGTAGTTACTATGTACGCAGTAGGTCTGGACACGGCATTCGGACGGGAGCGGGGAATGACCATGGGCTGCCCAGATTCCGAACTCCCGGTGCCTGGGAGCTGCCTGGGCTGGCACGGTTGCGGCTGGTGACTAAGGATGTGGAGAGAAACACATGCAATATTAGCTGATTCTGGCTTTCAAACCAGCCTGTGGCCCTCCGCAGCCACGGTAAGGCTGATAACGTTACTATGGCGGGGCTGATAAATCGCCATGGCGGGCATCCCAGACCGGAATCTCGAACTCGACATAACGTTATACGCTCCGGGACAGTTGTATGTCGATACTGAGCTGAAAATGCGCAATTCCGGGCATGATATATAAGAATCGACGACGGCGATGTAGATAATGATAAAAAAAATGCCAGGAAGCATACCTATCATACATAGATCACAGAGTTCTTCTCACCCACCCAGTCCCTGAACAGTCGCAATCCCCTTTTTGCTCTGCCAAATCCCTTGCCATCCGCTCATCATCACAATGGTCAAGATCGCGATTGCCGCCGCGTCCGGCGGTGAGTCCAGCCTCGGCAACCAGAAGAACCTGTCCTCGTTGATCCATAGCTAACACCTGAGACACATCTTCCAGAACTGGCCGGAGAGGTCATCGAGGCCCTTGTCGCAACCGGGAAGCACGAGATGCTTGGTCTCGTTCGGAAGGTGAGCTGAGCAAACCTTTGGCCCCTAGCTCAAAGCTCAGTGGCGATATATGCACGCTAAAACAACACACATCTATTCAAGGATCCTTCCACACTCCCAAGCTACCCTGGTCTCACGTGGGTCCAGACCCAGTACGACAACAAGGACGAGCTGGTCGACATCCTCAAGGGCGTGAACACGATCATCTGCTTCATCGACCCGATCAAGGACGTAGGCGGCGAGAACCAGAAGAAGTTGATCGACGCGGCGGTCGCGGCCGGCGTCCCGCGCTACATGCCCAGCGAGTGGTTCGTCGGCGACACCCTCGAGGCCAACATCGGGATCCTGAGCTGGTACGCCAGCAAGCTCGCGGTCCGCAAGTACCTCGCCGAGATCAACAGGGACCGGCAGGTGATCGAGTACACCCTCGTCTGGCCGGGGGGTTTCATGAACTACCTCGGCTACCCGCACAAGACGAGCCGGCACGTGACGCTGTTCCCCTCCATCATCAACCTTGAGAGCCACACGGCGATCGCGGTCGAGGGCCACGAGGACGCCTACTTCAACTTCACGACGGTCGCCGACATCGGCCGCATCGTCGCCGCCATCGTCGAGCACGAGGGCCCCTGGCCCGTCCACGGCGGGGTGCGGGGGCACAGGCTCACGCAGCGGGAGCTGATCCGACTCATCGGCGAGGTCACGGGCCGCCCGCTCGAGGTCGAGACGGTCCGGGTCGAGGACCTGAGGGAGGGGAAGCTGCTGGTCAAGAAGGTTCCCCTCCTGGCCCACTCCTCCATCCCGCCGGAGCAGCTCGAGCACTTCTCCAGGATGATGATCACGGGCTTCCTGCTCGTGGTGCCCGGCGGGGCGTGGGACTCGTCGGACGAGTGGAACAGGCTGCTGCCGGACTTCAAGTTCACTACGATCCAGGAGTTCCTTACTCCGCTCTTCCAGAAGAAGGAGTGAATGGGGTAAGCTGTTGGCCATTGTTTTTTTGCCGCTGAGAGGCGGGCAATGCACTCATTCATTCTGGGGGTTGGGAGGAGTTTTCTTCTACGGGGGAGATGTAATAAGATGCTGAGGGGCTGTGAATGGGGATTAACATTACTTTGGGGCCATTTTTCAGACCCATGAGGGGAAGAAACAAATTCGTCTCAGCCTATTTACTCTCCACTCCATTGTTTCTATTCTTCTCCTGTCCAAACTCTCGACTCAGTAATCGTACTTATAGCACATATACTCCCCCTGCGTATCCGTAACATCATTCACCCTGCCGTCGGGCCTCAACCCCCTCGAGCTGAACACATAATCCAGCGTGAGCGAGGCTCCCCGGCCACCCCTCTCCGTCTGCCCGCCGACCTAGTAGAGCCTAGCGCCGCGGTCCGCGCCTTGCCAGGCCCTCCAGTTCCGGTCCACGAAGAACGGGCCGCCCGCGAAGTTGCCCGCGTCGCGTGTCTCGTCCCACCAGGGTAAGGGCCCGCCGTAGCCGCACTCGTCCCGCAGGAGGGACTCGTACACGGAGAGGTAGTAGCTGTGCTAGGGCAGGAACAGGCCCACGCCGTGCGGCGTGCCCGCCATCTGCTGGTGCACCCAGGCGAGGTTGTCCCAGCGGGCCCGCGCGCCCCCGAACCCGGCCGACGCGGGCCTGTCCATCAGGCACCGCGCTGCCGAGACGAAGGCCCGCTTCTGGTCGTCCGGCATGTTGCGCCACTCCGGGCGCGTCGCCGGGTTGGCGCACGGCGACGCCGCGCCGGCGGGCTTCTCGGCGGGGGTCGTCGTTGCTGTTGGGCCAGCGGTGGTCGTGCTTTCTGAGGCTAGGGTGGAAGCCGTGCCTTGGTGCTCTCCGGTTCGGTTGTGCTTTGCGCCGCCCCGCTGTTGGAAGTGCGTGTTGCCTCATCGATATCGATAGCGCTTGTCAGGATACTGGTTTCCAGCGTGCTTAACGGGCTATTGTTGTTGATGGCGCTTGTTGGGGTGTCTGTTGAGTCGCCACTGTCACCCTTGTCACCCTTGTCGACAGGAGACGGTGATGTGGGTAACGACTCCGAAGAAGTCTTCGCCGGCGCTTGTTTACCCTTGGGCCTTCCGCCATTTTGCCTTTTCCTTGGCTTCATCCAGTGTCAGGAGCTTGAACTTCACCGTCTCGAACGGGGCGAGGTCGATTAGCTTCCTGAGCTTTCCGCTGACCTTCACCAGGAGGGATGATGGAAAGAAGCAAAGTCCACTAAGTGAAATTAGCGAATCCGCGACACCACGTAAGTGTTTGCTGAGAGTCTGTTTGGTTATTGAGCCAGTCTTTACAAAGTCTTGCGGACTAGAAGGCACTGCATTTGAGGTAAATAATAAGAAACAGCACCCTAGATTCGACTGTAACCATTCGTGTGGAAATATTGAATCGATCAGCCTGGGAGAGAGTTTGAAGAGACTATCTTATACAGAGTTCGATTATCCGGACATGCAGAGGACTACAAACTTTCATGTTGTCCGTTCCAAGGTCGTGACTTGAACTGATGTTGAATTCCGTGGCGCGGCTTCTTGAAAGACTGCGATGGGGCAAATTTAATAGATGACAGGCAAAGCCGAGTAATCGATTCGTCTTGTATATTTTGAACACCCCTTTTCTCTACTATTAGCAAAGACCCTACAGGCCATTTATGAAAGAATGTGTATGCGTAACTGGCTAGTTACTCACATGTAATCCACGCTGCTCCCAGTGTTTCGGGCGAGGTCTTACTGTATCGTAATCAAGGCTCTCAGGCCTTGTTCCAGATTCATATCGGAGTGCAATCTCTGATGAACATTGAAAACTCTGTTGTCTGCTATGTAGGCTAACCTATTGTGTGGGCAGATCGGATGTGGTCACTGATAGGAAAGCTATCCACAACTGCAGAGAATTCACGTTGAATTCCGTTTGTGTTGACTTTGCCACTCTTGTCCGCGATGGGTAACATCTTCTGTTTGGCGTTGTGATGCAATGGGGGTACCTTTAAATCTCCCCTTATAGTACAATTTTCATTATCGTAAGATCGTGTGGTAGCTTCCTCCCTTCCCTATCGTACAAACAGGACAAGCAGCCAAGACACACCAGCCGCCTGACATCTATACTCAACTCCATCCACCTGAGTCCAGTCCTCTTTACAAGCCGAAGTCCCGCTCATCGTCCCGCCTCTCCGACCCGGGGGTGATCCACCTGCTCAGGTCACCAACGGGGATCTGGACGGGGAAGTCGAGGGTGGCCAACATGATGGAGAGCAAGATCCACCAGGCAGCCATCGAAGCGACGAAGGCACAGGCGCCGCCAGCCATAACGAACGACCCCGCCGTCTTAGAGTTGCGCAGGAAGTTGGCCGCCAGGAGGAAGTAGGCGCTTGTCAGGGAGGTGAAGGTGCCGACGAGGGAGGCGAAAATCACGACGAAGACCATGTTCGTCCTGAGGGAACATATGAGGAAGACCAGACTTAGCACGCCCATCCAGAGGGTGAACCAACCTGAGTGAAGGATGAGTTAATCGGAGGCATATTCATTTTATGAGAAGACGAGACGACACATGCGGAACGAGGAGCTTCTTACCGAAGCTTGCGTTGAAAGCTTTCGTCTCCAGACCAGCAGCGGCGGCCTCTCCAGGTGGTGCATACGAGGCGAAGGCGGCGAAGGATGGTGTCAAGGTGCCGGCGAATGAGAAGAAGAAAGCACCGTATGCAAGAAAGACGACGGAAGGGAAAGTGTCTCCGAGGAACCAAGCAAGGAGTCCGGCTATGACCTGGAGCAGGCCTCCGAAGAAGTAGTAGGATGCACTGTTTGGTTGTTCATTCAGTCAGTGTGATTCTGAGGATACAGAGAAGACAAATGTTAACTCACACTCCTGCAGCCCCATTGCCACCGGCTCCAAGAAGGCCCATCAAGTCACAGGATAAAGGGGTGAGGGAGACGACAATGCCGACAAGGGCGCTGGTTTGAGTTTTCATGTCAGCATACATAACCCCGTCGCGATGCACGTGAACGGGACTCACATCGGCATCGGGTTCCCAAAGGCCTTCGGTTTTGGTTGCGGCTCAGGCTTCGTGACTGCCTGCCGCGCTTCCCTCAGGTAGAGCTTCTCGAAGAGCTCTGCAGACATGTTCACCGTGCCTGCGTTGCGGATTTGCTGCATTGGGTCGTCGAAGTACTGCTTCTCCACGGGCGGCCGGGGTGGCGCACCCGGGTTGGTGTAGTACTTTGGTGTCAACTTGTAGCTCGGGGCCGACATCTTTTGTTTCTTGCAACTCCGATTATCTGAGATTCCGGCAATTGGGAGACCACTGGCTGGCTTGGTGGCTTTCTCGACGGATGGCTGAAGCAAACGCTTGAAGGGATTGCCTGTGACTGATCAAGAATGATTTGCAAGATGGACGAAGCGCATCAACAGAAACAGGCCGTCCATGGCTCTCTTCTTAATAAGAATGCGCCATTGTGAGTTGCGACGAGGAGCAGTAGCACTAATCAACTCCTTACCAAGATGCCTTGTGAAGGGGACGGAAAGCGGGGGTGGATCAGGGGTTGTGATCGGTCGCGAGCGAGTTTGAGGTTTGCTGAACCCTTACCAGGGGCATCGCGGGAGTGCCTGTCAGGGTTGCTAATGTCCTGCCAGAGCCATGAGGACGTCAGGCCTGGAGCCCTGGACCCATTAATCCCCGACCAGCCGCTGGGCTCAACCGCGTGGCAGCGATCCCAAGCATTCGGTTCTTGACAATCACGGGACAAGCTATAATGCCGCTCATAAAAATCCGACGAGCTGAGCGATTGAGCATGCAAACGAGGCGGCCCGCGGGTTTATTAACGTCCCATGAGATGCCGTCGACTGTCGCTTGACAGTTGAGCCAGAATTGATCCAAGATGCAAGTGCGGCTGGTAGGCGAAATGAAGCGATTGCAGTGAGTTCTGTCTGTTCCCTCGCCTTGCTTCAGAGATACAGTATGAGGTATCCAACGAATCGGCAGCCATTGATCGCCGCTCGTCCACTCTTCGGTCAGACTGTCGACACTGTCACATTGTGATGTCCAAACTTTTAGGCCTCGAAGTTTTGACGTGAATCAATACGCAGCACAAATTAGAGGAGGTGATGAATTGAATTCCTGGTTAATCGCACCAATGAATGATGCACTGGCCCCGCTTGTGTGCACGGTTGGGGAACGTGACACAGGGCTGTCTTCAGTCATTCGCGACCCTACGAAGCCCCTGCCAAGCTGCTCCGTGCGGGCCACCCCCTGTATGCCGCCTGAACTATGAGGAGCGCTGCGAGGGCACAACCACGCAGGGTTCGAGATGCTGCCGCCCAATGCAGCCACTTGATCAGGTTGCCGATGTGGGACTGTTGTGAATCCAAACGATCCTTGAAGGGTGAGAGGGTTATTGAGTCTAGACGTACTATAGTAACAGGGTTTATCTACCACCAACGCAAAGAAGGTTGGCCTAGACGCTGTTTGGGAACTTGGGAATGCAAAAATAGCCCAGACGACCCCCCTTGTGAAACGGGGACTGCAGCTCACGAAACATTGCTCACGGAACCTTGTTGGGCACATCTTCGCTTCGTCCGAGACTATGACTGACTGCACCTACAGCGTAGGATGCACGTGAGAACCTGGGGACGACGAAGGTTGGTCGAATCGGCGCCACTGCAAGCCACCCGATGTAGTGCGTCTGCACTCTGCAAGTGGTGAGGGTCAATTGAGGTCAGTACCTGCTTAGTGGTTTGGACGAGTTGGGGCACCTTATGACATGACCAAGGGTCGGGCTTTGCCGACTGGTGCTTGTGCCTTTTCTTCTCTTTTCTTTCCCTTCTCTTTTTCCCGTTTTAGACCAGCCGTAAGAGTGATGGATCCCCCCTCTCATCCGCAGACAGAGAGGCCTCTCGGCCAATTGGTCGGTGGAATGTTGGTATGTAGCCTGTCCATTTGGCACGTGGATCCCACGTGAAAGAAATGAGTTGGCGGGACCTCATGTTCCCAATGATGGCGTCGGCGTGACAGAGCTGCCCAAGCAGTGCCTTTGCCGTCGTCGTCGGTGCTAAGACATGAGTTAATGAAATGGCGCGACTAGGAAAAAAAAAGGTCGCGCCAGACTTTATAACAGACAACGACCCTGAAGCAGGGAGGCGTTCGAACATAGGCTCCTCTCCGTCCACGTCACGATGTGATGGTGTCGGACAAGTCCAGCGAGGAAGGAGAAGTTCGCAAGTGGTAGTTACGGCCACGGGCTAACGGCCTACGAGCTGTCGCTAACCCCGCTGCGCCTCACCCACAACACAGCAACGTTGCAGGAGCTCTTCTCGATCTTGTTTTCCCGCACAAGCCGGCTGTTGGCTGTATTGGCTGTGCACGCTGTGATCAAATCCTTCAATCATTCTGGCTTCATTTTCCTCCTCCATGCCTGTTGTTACGGTTGCTTCAGCTGCTACGGTGTTCGGTACCACGTAAGGAGTACTTGCTCAACCCGGGTCAATGAACAGGCAATCGAGCCTACACCCTCCGGCTGTCCCCTCCCTGTCTCAATCGGACAGAGATCGGAGCGCCACAAACATCACCGCCTGTCTGGCGCGATTGGAGTCTTCTTCCGGGCACTCTCCCAATCGGGAAGGCAACTTTTGAGCTACCCTAGCGCGGGCCCTTAACGTCCGTGAATTGTGACCGAGTCCTGGTTGTTCTGCAGGAAATTCACTAGCAATTTTCAGGCGGCAACTGGCATTTCATGTGGGTGCACATGTGCTCCTTTTCCCAT
Organism: Pseudohalonectria lignicola; assembly: GCA_003049395.1. NCBI lineage: Eukaryota > Fungi > Ascomycota > Sordariomycetes > Magnaporthales > Ophioceraceae > Pseudohalonectria > Pseudohalonectria lignicola. Next base: position 15,386 of record PYSP01000373.1, read on the forward strand.
CGAGTCGGAGTTTTGGTTAACGACCATGGTCTTGGCAGCGGGTGACACCCCAAGCCGGCTATTTGGACAAAAGACGGGCGACCCCATCCTGGGCCTATCTCGTTCCAGGGGTCCCGGATGGCTTACGAGATGGACAATATAAAGGGCAGGTTGCCCGCGGCGGGCAGCGTCTCCCGCGCCCGGCTGATCGGGAGGCCCAAGGAGTTCCTCAAGCGCTTCCGGTGGTGGATCATCGCAATGGCCATCCTCATCGTCGTCGCTGTCATCTTAGGAGCCGTCCTCGGGACCAGGGCTCAGCAGCAAAGCAGGCCAGGGGGAGGAGAAATGGCCTCTATCAAGGTATCCTCACCTGGCCAGCCTGCTGTCGTGCCGTCTTGGACTATTGACTCGACAGCACGCGTTGGAGACAATCTTGCCTCGCTCTCGCAGCCAGCCTTTGATGCCTCGTCTTGGCACCGCATCTCACTGTCCAAGTGCACGCTCATGGGGTGGTAGGTGGACACAACTTGGACTTCAATTGCATCACAGGGACAATTGACAATAGCTGACTTGTTTCGCCGCAGCCTGCTCCATGGTGATGTAAACCAGAATGCCCAATACGATGACAAGGATTTATTCTTCTCAAGTAACTTGAAGACTGTTGATGCGAACCAGTTCAGGGTCCCATGGATCTACCGGCATGGATTCTCCGTCAACACCACTGGGTCCAAACACTTCTTCCTGGAGACGAACGGCATCACCTCAAGGGCCGATATCTGGCTCAACGGCCAGCAGCTTGCGGACAAGAACGCCCACGCTGGTGCCTACGCCGGGCTCAGGTTTGACATCACCAGGATCATGTCGGAAAGGAACGCACTGGCAATAAAGGTCTATCCGACGAACTACAACTACGATTTCGCCCTAGGGTTCGTCGACTGGAACCCTTACCCCGCAGACAACGGTACGGGCATCTGGCGGGATGTCATCCTCAAGCAGACGGGCCCGGTCGCCCTCGACGTCTTCCGTATCAGCACGAACACTTCGACTGCTTCAGGAGAAGGCCCGGCAAATGTGACTCTCAAGGCCATCCTGCAAAACCTGGAGACCAGGCCGGTTTCTGTCGCTATTACCGGCTTGGTACAAGGACGAGGCTCCAACCTTGGGGAGTACCAAGGTCGACAAAGTATGGAGCTCGGACCGCTGCAAGCGGAAGAGGTGACCATGACCTTCTCCATCCCAGACCCCAGGATTTGGTGGCCTAGACAATGGGGTGAGCAGCCACTCTACACCGCGCAGCTGAATGTGTCGTCCAATGGCACGCTCTCGGACGCGTCAGAGCGGCGCTTCGGCATCCGCACTGTCACTTCACAGGTCAACTCCCACAACGACACCATCTTTTTCGTCAATGGCCAGCCCTTCCAGGTGATTGGCGGGGGGTACAGCGCCGACATGTTTTTGCGGTGGGACCCGGCTAAGTTCGAGGCGCAGGCCCAGTACATGCTCGATCTCGGCCACAACACGGTCCGGCTGGAGGGCAAGCAGGAGCACCCGGAGCTGTACGACATCGCGGACAGGCTGGGTCTCATGGTCATGGCCGGCTGGGAGTGCTGCGACAAGTGGGAGGCCTGGAGCTACAACAGGGACCTGCCCATCGACCCCGTGCCCGTGTGGAGCGACGCCGACTACCAGATCGCCAATGCGAGCATGCGCCACGAGGCGCTCATGATGCAGAACCACCCGAGCATGCTTGCCTTCCTCGTCGGCAGCGACTACTGGCCCGACGACCGCGCGACGAGCATCTACGTCGAGGCATTCAGGGCTGCAGACTGGCAGGTGCCCATAATCGCTTCCGCCGCCAAGCGCGGGTACCCCTCCCTCCTAGGCCCCTCGGGCATGAAGATGGAGGGCCCCTATGACTGGGTCCCGCCCAATTACTGGTACGACACCGCCGATACCAGGGATCGCAAGGGTGCCGCCTTCGGGTTTGGATCTGAGCTCGGCGCTGGAGTGGGCACACCGGAGCTGGGCAGCCTACGCCGGTTCCTCAACAGCGCCGACATGGACGACCTCTGGAAGGAGCCCAACAAGGGGCTGTTCCACATGTCCAACGAGGGCTCGCAGTTCTGGACGCGCGAGATCTACAACGACGCGCTGATTCGGCGCCACGGCAGGCCCACGTCGCTGGACGACTACCTCCTCAAGGCGCAGATGCTCGACTACGAGGCCACGCGCGCCCAGTTCGAGGGGTTCGCGTCCAGGTGGAGCGCCAACAGGCCGGCCACGGGCCTGATATACTGGATGCTGAACAACGCCTGGCCGAGCCTGCACTGGAACCTATTCGACTACTACCTCCACCCCGGGGGGTCGTACTTCGGCGCTAAGGTGGGCGCGCGGGTCGAACACGTGGCGTACGACTACGTCGAGAGGAGCGTGTATCTCATCAACCGGTCGCTGGACAGGCGGGGGGCGCGCACCGTCGAGGCGGAGCTCCTGGGCCTGGACGGGAGGGTCATCTCGACCAACTGGACGGCCCTCAATGCGACGGAGCCGAACTCCAGCAGGAGGTTGATGGAGCTGCCCGCCCTGGTGCGCAGCAACCCGTTGCCGGACGTGTCCCTCCTCCGGCTGGTGCTGAGGGGCGAGGGGAACGCCACGCTCAGCCGCAACGTGTACTGGCTGGCGGGCTCGGTCGACGCGCTCGACTGGCGGTGCTCGACGTGGTACCACACGCCCGTGACGGCGTTTGCCGACTTCTCGGCGCTGGACGGCTTGCAGGCTGCGAACATCTCTGTGGTCGTCTCGTCGCTAGCCTCCTCTGCTGACGGCGGCGAGTTGAGGTTAAGATCTGCTAGGACTGTTACGCTGGAGAACAGGTCGTCCCGCACGCCTGCCTTCTTCATCCGGCTCAACCTCGAAGGCGCGGATGGTGGGGACGTGACGCCTGTGTTCTGGTCGGACAACTACGTCACCCTGTGGCCGGGGGAGACGCTCAAGTTGGAGGTCTGGGGTGACAATACGACCACCAGTAGTGGCAGGGTTATCGCTGTTAGTGGGAAGAATGTTGCCGGTGCCAGGATTCCGTTGCCGTGATCATCCACACAAGAGTGACACGGACACCGATTGGAGGAAAGCGCTGTCGGGCCGGTTTTATTCACTGCGAGCATTTTTTTTCTGAGGAGCATCGGTTCATTGGGTATCTTTTCCCGGAGTATTCATTGGGGGGAAAGGCATTGCATACACGGTATTGGCCACTAGCACAATAAAACGTTTCCTTTATCCTTAACCTCTTCTGTTATACCCTCCCTTCTGCTTCATGCTCCCCTGTCTTCCCCGTCTTTTGTATTCCAGTCGTCCTGCTCTCGGCCACTCTTCACATGAGGGAAAGATCATCTCGTGCGTGCCATGCCTCTGGTGGCATCGGTTTCTTCCCTCCTGTAGCCCAAGCAAACTTTTCCCCTTCCTAGAATTTTCTCCGATGTGACGTACCTCGTGCGTGACACCACTTGTCGCCGGTACGCCAAACTTCCTCATGGGCTTCATTTAGCGGATGATCCCCAAATTGTGTCCCTAACCCTCCAAGGCACTACGTAAAGTCAAGTTAATTACCCGGTCGCAGATTGTATCATTCACCAGGGGTGAAAGTGGACATGCACCCATGCCCACCACACTGGAAGCAGCTCATCACGGGTATTAGGGTATCAGCCGTTGTCCTGCCCCTCTGCTGTTATGAGCTACGCAAGCCATGGGGACCTATGGGAATCGGTCCTCAGTGGTATTTAAGGCTACAACCCCGAATTTGGAGTTCGGCATGTTGCTACCGCATGTGATTGCCTCCACCCGAAGTCGGCTGTCAACCGCACCAGCAGGAAAGTGGTTAAGCTGCTATAAACAACCCGGGGCTGGCTCACGGAAATGTCTGGATGGCCACCATGCCAGCCAAATATACCAGTCGGCGCAGACCATCCTGACAAACCCTGCCAACCAAACCGGCCGATCCCCGCCTCACTATGCGGCTGCAATTCCCGAGATACCTGGCGTCAGCCTTGACGCTGGCCTCCGCCTCGACGGCACAACAGCTGCAGACTGTTGCCAACTTCGGGGCGAACCCGACGGGACTCACGATGCAAATCTACGTCCCGACCAAATTGGCTGAGAAGCCGGCCATAATCCTAGCTGTAAGCATTCCCTGAGGGCTGGGCTCTTCCCCTTGGCCCTTGGCCCTTGGCCCTTGGCCCTTGGCCCTTGGCCCTTGGCCCTTGGCCCTTGGCCCTTGGCCCTTGGCACTTGGCACTTAATCAATCGACCAGGACAACAAGCATGAACCAGCTGATACTCATCCCGAACAAAACAAAACCGACAGCTCCACNGCATGAACCAGCTGATACTCATCCCGAACAAAACAAAACCGACAGCTCCACTTCTGCGGCGGCACGGGGTCGGTCTACTCCCAGGTTGCCAACTACATGCGCGACGCCGACGCCAAGGGCTTCGTCGTCATCTACCCGTCCACCCCGCACGACAACCGCTGCTGGGACGTGCACAGCCCAGAGTCCCTCATGCACGAGGGCGGGGGGGACACCACCACCCTGGCCAACATGGTCCGCCACGCGACGGCGGCCTACAAGGCCGACCCGGCCCGCATCTTCGTGACGGGCTCGAGCTCCGGCTGCATGATGACCAACGTGCTCTCGGCGACCTACCCGGACCTCTTCGCCGCCGCGACCTGCTACTCCGGGGTGCCGGCCGGCTGCTTCATCGGCAGCGCGGGGTCGAGCCCGACGACGGCCACGGGCGGGTGCGCCGCGGGGCTCAACCCCAAGACCGGGGCGGAGTGGGCCGCCATCGCGAGGGCCATGTACCCGGGCTACCAGGGTGCATACCCGAGGTTCGCGACCTGGCACGGCAAGGCTGACACCTTCGTCAGCTACCTCAACCTGGAGGAGCAGGTCAAGCAGTGGAGCGCGGTGCACGGGGTCGAGTTCGTGCGCAATGTGACCGACACCCCCGTCGCACGGTACACGAGGATGCTCTACGGCGACGGGTCCAAGTTTGTTGCTTACTCGGCCGAGGGGGTTGGGCATACCGTCCCCGTCAGGGTCGCGGATGACCTGGCGTGGTTTGGGCTTTGAGACTGCTAGTTTGGACGTGGCGGTTGGGGTCGCTTTGATGTGGATGTGTGGCTTTGTGCGTGCGAGATTGGGGTTACGCGTACTAGTATTGTGGATAGAGTAAGCGGGTGAGTAGGCGGGAGGCGATCAGCTAGCACTAGGTGTGCATGAACCTCTCATCTGACGAGATGACGGGTAAAACAACTGCACGATACTTTTGTTGACTTGACAAGATCAAGGGCACGACCCTGGAACAATCACGGCATTGGGACACAGGCAGTATTGGCCCGGCCGACTTACCTCTTCCACGGCCCGTTCCTGCTGTATACGTGCTGTCGGATATGTCGGCATATACAGCGCAACGCTCGCTCAGACAGCCGCCCTAATCTTCCGTAGCCCAGGGGCGGTGCCGTTTGAAAGGAAACGCCGGGCTGGGAAACAGAATAACAGCCGCGCTAAAGCTAGTCTTTTCTTGCACGTAGCCGACGCCTTGTATATTTAGGCCTGCCTTTGGCGCCTGCCCGCCGAACTCTATTTCATGGCAGCCTCGTAGCATCAGGGGGCCGCTGGGCACTAAGTAATTACTTATTCCAGGAACGATTTCTTGACAAATAATAAAAGGGGGTTAACCGTACAAAACGAAAGTGAGAAGCAAACTTAACATAGCCTCTTAGCAAGCAGCCTCTTCCTCGTGTACTCTAGACTAAGAGGAATCGACAAGTGAGCCGCCAAGGTCATCCTCCACCGCAGTGCCGCAGCACTTTTACGACGCAAAGTCTAGTCGAATGAGGAGGAGGAGGATTTTGTTTCCCCGCTTTACCATGAAGTGTGCCGCTCGGGTTAGTAGAGCACCCAGGGCACACCAATAAGTACCACAACGTACGCCTAGTTATGTAACAACATCGTCCTTTGCGGTCCCTCCTGGCGCTCTTGGCGGTTGTTTTCCTCCTCCGTATTCCAGACATCCTCGTCTGTTCGTTCTTGTTCACTCCTTCCTCATCCCTCTTTCAAACCACCCAGCCTGCAAATCATCGTGCTTCTCCCCGATGTAGACACTCACTTTCGATGTGTTCTTGCTCTCTTTGCCGCTCGTTCGCAGCAGACGCTCCTTTCTGATATCACGGGCTTCCCTCAACTTGGGGCTCGCCGGTCGTGAGCCAGTTTTCCACCACGTTCTTTCGTTCTGGCTCTTGAGGCCGATCACACTCATTTCTCCTCTCTGGTCACGTCCCCAGAGAGTCATAATTCCAGGGGCGGTTCTCTGCTTCTCTCCGTCATAGTCTTTTCATATTCCATTCTTTCAACAATAATATTGATTCTCTACTCTGAAATCACCGCCATGTCGGCCATCGGCAAGCTTGTGGCCGCGTTGGCGTTCGCTCCTTTTGCTCTCGCTAACATCAACTTCACTTGGATCCAGCCGTCATGTAGCCCTCATGACACATACAATAAGTGTCTGAGAGGCCAGCACTGCGAGGGGACAGCATGCATGCCCGACTTCAAGCCCTCATACGTGGTCCACGTCGACGAGAGGCCGGAAATGAGAGGACTCCATGAGAGGCAGGGCTCTCTTGTGTCTACAGATGGCAAATGCGGCGTAGCAAATGGGGGGACTGTTTGCAGTAACTGGATTTATGGAGATTGTAAGCTCTCTATAGGCTTATGGGGATAAGATGCTGCTAACCTACTACTGAACGCTGACACATCTTCTGTAGGCTGCTCTCAGTATGGCTGGTGTGGGAACACGTGAGTCTCCGATGCCTGCTAGTACCTGGCAGACTTTCAATTATTTGCGAGTTCGCAGCTGACTGAATCTTCTTTCAGGGACGCTCACTGTGGCGCGGGGTGCCAGAGCGGACCATGCTTTGCGTCTTCAAGCTCCAGCATGAGGACTGCTGCCACCTCCTATCAGACATCCGGGACTGCGAGGCCTTCTTCGTCTGGTCTCACTACAGCTGCAGCCTCCTCCTTCTCCTCCTCTTCCTCCTCTTCCTCCTCTTCCTCCTCTTCCTCCTCTTCCTCCTCTTCCTCCTCTTCCTCCTCTTCCTCCTCCTCTTCCTCCTCCTCTTCCTCCTCTTCTTCCTCCTCCTCTTCTTCTTCTTCTTCTCCCTCCTCCTCCTCTTCACCTTCCTCTACCTTTACTTCCCAACCAGCGATCCTTATCGTATCACCAAGCTTCAGGACGAGCTCAGCATCCTTAAGCGCTGCAAGAAGCACAACAACCAGCAGTATATCCCCTTTCCCCACGGAGCTCCAGACCAAGGACGGGACCTGTGGTGCAGCCTATGGCGGCACATTCTGCGGCAACTGGCTACTGGGGAGCTGCTGTTCCATGTATGGATATTGTGGTAGCAGGTGAGGGCCCTCTCCTTTTTGAAAAGAAGCGCCGGCCTGACATCAGAGCGGTAGACCAAAAAGGTTAACATCCCCCAACCCAGCACTGCCCACTGCGGCTCCGGCTGCCAAAGCGGCAACTGCACCGGCCCGCCCGTCACGCGCGCCCCAGGCCCCAAGCCGGCGCCGCAGAACCCGAACCCGGGGAGGTTCGAGGTGGTCGGCTCCTCCGGCGTCCCCGCCATGCACGCGGGCCTCCTACCCAACGGGCGGGTCTTCTTCCTCGACAAGGTCGAGTCCTTCACCTTCCTCAAGCTCCCGGGGGGCCAGTACGCCTTCTCGTCCGAGTACGACCCGGAGACCAACAGGGCCGCGCCGTTGGCGTACGCCACCAACGCCTTCTGCGCGGGCGGCGTACCGCTCGCAGACGGGAGGTTCCTCGCCCTGGGTGGGAACGCCCCCCTGCCGTGGCTCGATGCCGGTGTCAAGGACGGGTTCAGGGGGATCCGCTATCTCACGCGGTCGCCGACGAATTCGAGCCTCGACGGGCAGGCGTGGAGTGAGCCGGGCCATCAGCTCTCGAGTGCGCGGTGGTACCCCAGCGTGCAGACCATGCCTGACGGGCGCGTCTTTGTGGCGTCGGGCAGCCTGAACGGGCTGGACCCCAATGTGCCTGACAACAATAATCCCACGTACGAGGTGCTCGACCTGAACGGCGTCTCGAGCGGTGTGTCCGTGCCGATGGACATCCTCGTGCGCTCCCAGCCCTACTACATGTACCCTTTCATCCACCTCATGAAAGACGGGAACCTCTTCGTCTTCACTGCCAAGTCGAGTCAAATCTTCAACATGGAGAGCAACAGGGTGGTCAAGGAGCTTCCCGAACTGCCCGGCGACTACAGGACCTACCCCAACACCGGCGCATCCGTGCTCCTCCCCCTCTCCAGCGGCAACAACTACGAGCCGGAGGTAATGGTCTGCGGCGGCGGACCCTTCCAGGACCTCTCGGCCCCGACCGAGGCGTCGTGCGGCCGCATGAAGCCCCTGGCGGCAGACCCGGCCTGGGAGCTCGACAGCATGCCCGAGGGGCGGTGCATGGTCGAGGGGGTCCTCCTGCTCGACGGAACGGTCCTCTTCCTCAACGGCGCGTCCCGCGGCGCCCAGGGGTTCGGCATCGCCGCCGACCCGGCCCTCACGCCGCTCATCTACGACCCGGCCCGACCCAGGGGCGACCGCTTCTCCGTGGGCTCGGCGTCAACCGTGCCGAGGCTGTACCACTCCGTCGCGCTGATGCTGCTGGACGGCACCGTCCTGGTGGCCGGGAGCAACCCTGTCGAGCAGCCCGTGCTCCGGGCCTCGGCCGCGGACCCCTTCCCGACCGAGTTCCGCGTCGAGCGGTACACACCGCCCTACATGTCGGGGCGGAAGCGGAGCCTGCGCCCTGCCAACGTGACACTGGGGGCGACATCCATGACGCCCGGCGGGCGCGGGGTGATGGCGGTCCGGTTCACGCTGCCCGATGCAGGGGCGGTTGAGGATGTCAAGGTCGTGCTGTACTACGGCGGCTTCGTCACGCACTCGGTGCACATGGGACATAGGATGGTCTACTGTGATCATACCGGGTTCGCGAGGGGGGCGGCGACGCAGACGCTCTCGGTGTTGCCGCCGCCGAACAACAGCGTCGCGCCGCCTGGCTATTATGCGCTGCATGTTGTTGCGGATGGGGTCCCTAGTGTTGGGCAGATGATAATGGTTAATATAGCCTGAAGATGGAACTTGAAAATGGGACGGGGATATGCTCGGCAAGACTTTCAGAGGGTATTGTGTATTAATGTCTCGATTGCATTCAGTCAACTCGAGAAGAGACGACTGATTTGTACAGAATTTTACCGTACGTACTCTATGCCTTCATGTTTTCCTCTCAGATCAGCTCAAGTCACCAACTGCATATCTCGCTTCAAAATTCAAACCCTGAGCTATTTTACAGATGATCAGACGAATATGATATCATTCTGCTCAGACTAGACTCATACTCCGCTTTCTTCTAATAGTTTCTTGACCACGTACTGCCACTAGGCCTTCCTCTCACTAATCGGTTGATGCAGGTCAAAAGGCTTTTCGACTAGACTGTCGTCTGTAGCATGCTTGCCAAGGCGGGACGGGCAGGACCAGGATCCTCAGGGCTCATTAACTCGGTTCATGGAATCGTGGGGTACTGAATCGGCATCGGCGCTGCCGACCACGGGATCGAGTCCGAACATGGCCACGCCTGTCCATATGTTCTTGGCGGCACCAAGGCTTAGCCGTCACTGATCTTCGGAGTCCCTCTCTTGCTCTTCTGAAATCAAAACACCTCGATAATCGCTGCTTGATCCAGCTATTGGCTGTGCAACCACGATCCCAGCCTTGTCTCATGATAACACCGCCATGGCCAGGCTATTTCTCGGTTGTTGGGAGTGAAGACTCGGCAGGAACGTTGGGTTGGGACTATTCGGTAGGCCCGCGAGGTTGAGGAAACCACTCATGTCGACCCGCCCTGGCAATCTGCGCAACGAATGACTGGAAGAAGGGGGTGTTATCCATGCCTAATGATTTCAAGTAGATAGTTGGGTGAAAGAAAGGAATCGTCAAGGCCGGGAAAGTTGACTCGATGGTGGAGGGAAGCTATAATTACCATCAAACAGTTCGAGTTCGCGACTGATAATTAAGTGAGGGAGTTAGTTGAGCAAGAAGTGATGCTGATGCTAATACTACACATGCTGTGGCCGAGCTGGCATCGTCGGCCCTTTTAGCAGCTCGCGGGTTCCCTGGCCTGAATCTTTTTCGCTAGGCGGAGTGAGGAATCCTCTGGCACTTAGCTTCCATTTCCCCCACGAACCATGCGAAAGGCGGTGAAAACACTGGTTCATTAGCAATCGTAATTACAACGGAGGCGAAAAAAGTTGAGAGCAGGAAAGTTTATGTTGCTTGCTGGGCTGAAAGACAACTAACGACCATGTCCTGTGCCAGTGAGCCAGTGCAGTCGTGTCGAGCGGGAGGGGAGGGCGAGATGCCTTAGGGTTGGACCCATCCCCCCGACCAAATGTTTGCCCCAACGAAAACTTTGAACATTTTACCGCCTTTGCCTAGCCTCATAGATGCGCCGCTCGCATAGTGAAATTGGTATGGTAGCCTGGGAATGCATAATTACTGCCTGGTGGGCAAGAGCTGAGGATGGTCGGATAGTTATTGAGCAAGCTGCGACCGCAGCAAACTGACAAGGCTTGCCTGTGGGAAAGAAAACACTCCGTTCTTCCTTTGACTTGTCTTCATTTTCCATTTCTCATTCCCTCCGTCGACTTAGCTTCCGATTTTGCGTATCCGTTTCCCGTTTCTCGCGGCTCTTCGTCCTATCTGTCGTTTCCTCAGGCTCCAGACTCCATTCACCAGCCTCTCCGCAAAATGAACGAATCTAACGTAGATTACCTGATAGTTGGTGCAGGTGACTTTAGCGCCTCGACGGCCTTGCACCTGATACGTACCTCCCCGGGTGCCACTGTTGTTCTCGCCGATCGCGAGAGATCAAGCCCTGCTGCGGCGAGTAGCGACTACAACAAGATCTTCGTGCCGACTACCCGGACGTCATCTATGCCCAATTAGCTCTGGAAGCGCAGCAGCAATGGCACACCGATCCCGTCTTCAGGTCTTTCTACCACCAGAGTGGAATGTTCATCCCCGGGAGATCGGGATGGGTAAAGCCGCGCTCGACAACTACAAAGTACTCGGCCACGACACTGGTGCTGTGGTCTTGACCCCCGAGGAGGCCCGGGAGCGGTTCCCGATGTTCTGCGGGTCTAACTGGAGCGACGGCAAGAGAACTTCTACAACCCTGAGAGCGGCTGGGGATAGGGCGATGGCGCCATCCAGAGTCTCACTTCCTCTTTTATGATGCTATCGTCAAAGCGCCTCTGCAACGGTCTGAATCAACCAAGCGTTCTCTAATTAATTGACCATCTCTGGGAAACAGAAGGGATGCCGTGAGCCCCAACCAGAACTTTGTAATCGACTACCATCTGCACTGCGCTGACTTCCTCATCGCCGGGGTCGGATCATTCCACAGCTGGAAGTTCATGCCGAACATTGGCAAATACGTGGTGCAGCGACTCACGGATGAGCTGGACGAGAAGAAGAAGCGGGCCTGGGACCGGTCCGACAAGGGGGTCGCCTGCGAGATGTAGATTCCCTCGCAGGATCTGAAGTCCATTGGCCAATTCACTGGTTGGACAAAGTGAGACTCTACACGGGCTTCGAGCGTCATCATTTGTTATCCCAGTCGAAAAGTACAAGAATCTATCACTTAGCCACTGTTAGTCCGCAATCCTCGTACATGGACTTTTTATTGAATCCAGTTCGCTAGGGTCTCAGTTCTGTGCTGCCCATAACGACTATCTCAGTCACCGTGAGGAAGCTGTGGTTGGCCTGCACCCAACTATGGTAATCCTCTGCATAACGCCCCTATCCCAATAGGCGGCTGACCTGAATCATGCTTTGGAGAGAAGATACTCCTCTGAACCTGACCATTAATTGCCTTTTCATTCACCGTCCTTGCCTGGCGCACATTAGTTTCCTGCAATTACGAATCGAGGATCCCGGGTATGGCCAAGGGACCACCACTTCGAAGCCGGACACTTGCGGACTCCAAGGCCGCCACATAGGAAGGCATGAAGCACATCACCGATTACCCTGGTCCCGCTTATTCTTTGCCGTAGAAGGATACTCTTCTCTATAGACTAGCAAGTCAACTAATTACACATGTATGGATGACTCAACTCCTGATAAGCCCACGGTCCTCGCAACTCCCCCCGGGTCTCAGGACTAGCAGTTCATCTTGTTCACACCGCAGTAATGTCCCAAGATAAATTTGAGGGGATGTTTAGTTGATGCAGGGATCCAGCTCCCACAGCGAAGCACTACGCGAAGGGTGTAAAGCTAATTATTTCTCCCTTCTCGTAATTACCAGAACACGCTCCAAAACCACTACAGTTTGCTGTCACTCTAATTACCTCATGCATCCACTACGAAGCCTCACGAAGGCCACGGTAATAATACAGCAGTTGCAGGCCAAGCGCGAGTTTGGAGAGACAGACGAATGGTTCCTATTGCCGAGGGCTTGAACGCATAATTAACCCACCTAGAAGATATCTCCTTCGGCTCCATAGATTAAATTAGCCAGCCTGTGATCTGAGACCAGTCGCAGCTTGACATCTGTGTACCCTTCTGAATATGAACGGCGTAATTACCCTACCACAATGTGGTGGTCCCCAATTGCAACTTAGAGCGCAGGTGAAAATCCAGCGAGGGAGCCCCCGTCCTCGTACTTCTCGCGGCATAATTATGTCTACCGAATCCCAGAACGAATGACTCATCTGTTTCAGGAGCTTGTTCTCGGTATAAGATTATGCCCCAGCTTTGCATCCAGCTCCATCATCTTGTCGGTGATCTCCAGGGTGTAAATATGCCAGTCCATGTTCGGCGAGAAAACAAACTCCTCCCACACATCGCGGGAGATGTGCCAGGAAGTGGCCATCTCCAGAAGCAGCCCGGCCAAGCCTGACTCTTCCCACCCACCCTCAGCCCCGTGACGGAAAATTGCCTCCAAGATCACCGTGGACGCCTCCGTCTCGGGGAAGACGAAATAGTTTCTCAAAAGAATGCTCCAGATGTCGTTGAGACCTTGCGCGTAAGCCCAACGTTCCTCCGGGCTGCACCGGTTGTCGGGGTCGGCCAGTATAGTGCGGGGGGTGATGTTGTCGAGGAATTCTCGTTCGAAGGCTTCACCCTTGCATATCAGGGCGACATTGATGCTCTTATCCTCCTCCTTGAGGTCCAGGAGCCAGTCGACGTATTCCAAGAACACGTCCGGATTCAACGCCATGGCTGGGTACACCGTCTCGTGAGTAGCTTGTGGGTTCATTGCCACGGTATGAAGAGTGGAAATCTGGTGGTTCTGGTAATTACTGTAGGCGCTGTAGGGGCCCGCCGTTGTATGGCCGCGGCCTGGGCAAACTGAGAGGCGAGTAAACGACGATGTCAACTCAAAGTCAGCCGGATGTCACCTCTTAATATCCTGCTCTCACGAGCATTGAATGAAGGGCAGAGAAAGATTTCAAAGGAAGCAGCATATTTCAGGTCAGTGAAGGAGCCTTTCTTACCAAAATCGATACCTTTATCCAGGGGAGGCAGTTGGTAGTCGGGAGATTCTGATGGTAATGTAGCGGACATATGGGAATACCTGCTGGGGTGTCTTTTGCGTAAGTAATGTCCCACAATTTTTTTAAATTTAAGGAACTTAGAAATCAGGTTCAATATTGGGCCTAGCTGATTGAAATGCCGAAGTGTCTAGGCGCCTGGTAGATAATTGCACCATGAGCCCCCTTGGACCGTTGGCTGATAATTAACACACATAATTTCAAGCCCAAAAAACCATGGCCGGCTACCCAACTGTTTACTCCATTCACTAGTTTCTTAACCGTAATAAACCTCGAAGAGAGAGGTAGGCCATCCAGTCTATCCAAAGCAGCGAGTGGAAGAAAGGTCAATAGGGTAATTACATGAGATGCATCTTCTTAGAAACTGCCCATTGAGATGTAGAAAACAAAACCAGGAAGCTGTTGAATAATCACCCGATAGATTCTATCTACTCCTGTTCATCCTCGTCAGGAAAAACGGCTCCGTTGAGCATGAGGCTCACGTCAGCATCCCAGTCACGGGTGTCAACGATATCCCTATATTTTATAAGCCCTGTCAGTATCCTAGGTCTCGATCAATGAATTCTTCTATGGATATTGCAAGTTCAAGGTCAAAGCTCTTTGGGGGAAAATGATAAAGGAACAACAAAGGGGATTGTGGTTCTGCCGGAATTTGAAGCTTACTTGTCGGTTAGCCGGAACTTGTTATCTAGGCTCGACAGCCTCTCCCTACCCAGTCTCTTCGTGACTTCGTCGTGGGGCTCCCAGAAGCGGATGAACTGGACACCGACCCAGTTGGGTTCCTTCATTTTGGCCACCTCCCCGATGAGGTCGTCTATCACGCCGTCTACTCGACGGAAGTCCCCCGAAATGTCGCTACCCCAGTGACCGTTGGTGAGCACGTAGATGGTGGTGCGCTGCTGGCTCTCCAGAACCAAGTTCACGACCCTGCGCAGCCCCGTCGCCATGTCGCAGTGGGAGGTAAACTTGTGGCCTTGGATCGCCTCTTGGAGCTTCGTGCTGTCCTTGCTCTTGCACCCCTTGCTGATGTTGGACGCGAAGAAGAGCTGGTGCTGGCCGTCCGGGTCGACCCCGCCCATCTTGAGGCAGTAGGAGAGCACACGCACGGTTCGAGCCAGCTGCGCCCTGTGGCAGGCCATATTCCCGGAGTCGTCCACCAGGAAGATCTGCTCCCTAGCGCCCATGCCTTTCAACCTCTCCAGGGTCTCGACAAGAACGGGGTATTCGTTCAAGGGGTTGGTGGTGGACGAAGAGTGATTTATCTTATCGAGAAAACGTCTCGTCCTAGATTTCCGGTCCTTGAAGTGTATGCACCGGTCCGATATGTCGTCGACCGTAACCACTTTGATAGGCCGGGACGATGCGAACCGCCGGTGATGACGGTTCTCGCTATTCTCCTGGATCGGATCCAGCGGCCGCGACTCATCCCTTGAGCTGTGCGAGCACACACTCACAGGGCGTCCCTCATGGCCTGACGCAACAGACAGGCGATTTCTCGAAGTATCTGGATTATCCTGATCCCTCAAGGAGAAACCGGAGGTCCGTGGGTGTTGAGGGGAGGTCTCGGGGTCTGATTCTGGGATCCCATAAGCTTCGTCCACGGGGTACGTGCGGTTCGTGCTTCGACTTGTAGGAGAGGAAAATGGTGAGTTGTGACTCTGCGAGCCCGGACTGGAGAGTGGGCTGGTGGGTGTCACCCCGCGAGCGGTGCCGGGTCTGTCTTCGGTGATACAAATATCCGGACGGTGTTTGTTCGGGGTAATTGGGGCTTGCCTGGACTGGTGGTGGCTGGGAGTTGTCGGAGCGGACGAGCCCCGCTCCCAGGCGCATCCGGCGCGGTCACTAGCAGAAACTTCAGGACTGAACAGCGGGGCTGATGGGCGATCGGGAAACCGGAGGCGCGAAATTGCTGTCGTTCCGTTCAAAGGTGAGTGGTGTGTAGGTTGGTTCGTGTTGTGATGCGATAGGAGATATCCTCGGCCATGCGAGACGTTGTGACTGGAGCCGTCATGGGTCCGCCTCCGCCACCGGTCTTCCTGGATGGAGTGCCTGCCTGCTTGATCGCCACTATGGCTGAAAGCAATATTGGGATGGTACGAGAGCCCATCACGATAGCCAACTGTCCCTCTGGTACCCAGAGACCCCGCCTGGCCCACCAAAGAATCCAGTGTGCTGTCTGGCTCATCTGTGAAGGTTATCCCCTGTGAGTGCTGAGCAAGGACGGACTGGCACTTATAATCTGACTGTATGGCGCTAGCCCGTAATCGCTCATCCTCAACCAGCATGGATTCGAGTATGATGCCGCTGATATCACGAGAGAGTGGGTCGTCATCACACTCCAGACACTCCTTATGGACTTGCTCGACGAGGTCAAGGCGGACGGTGCCATCATGGAATGCACCCTCGTGATATCCTTTGTTGAGCCTCGTGGCTTGAGTTGCCTCGATTCTCCTTTCGCGGTAGTTGTCAAGGCCACTGGGTCCTTGGGTGGACCAAACTAGGGCCTCGCTGGCCAAGGCGCCCAGTGACCAGACGTCGCTCCCGCTGGGCACAAAGCGTTTCTGCTGGTCGTCACGGTACAGCTCTGGCGCAATGTACATGCCGTTGCCAATCTCGCGTGGGTGAGTCATCTCGGCCCCCTGGCTTGCCCCGCGGCGGGAGCCCTGGCTTCGGATCTTGCGGACATGTCCGCTGCCAAAGTCGGTGAACTTGAATGTGACATCATACGGGTTTGGCGACTGGCCGTGGAACAACAGAATATTCTTGGGGCGTATGTCCTGATGTACACTAGAGGTCGGTATTAGTGCCTTGTGGTAACAGCCACGCCATGTTCTGTGGATTTCTTGCATGGGGCAACTAATTAGTGACGCAGTGCGTAACTCACCCCTCGAGCAACCACGTGCGGCCCCTTGCGTTCGGGGGCAGAAACGTGAGGTTGTGGATGGCTGCCAGGCCCTTGAAAAGGCCGAGAAATCTTGTCCAGAACATGTGACGGTCGGTCGGGTCGTCGATAGGGTCGTTCCTGGCCATGAAAGCCTGAAGGTCACCCCCGTCTGCGTATTCGAGAATGATAGTGTGCAGGCCATACCCCGAGAATGATCCGTAGTACTTGAGGATGTGGTTGGATTCGTTCTTGTCTGAGATGCTTGCATACACCTCGATCTCGTTCTGGTAGAGAGTCGTGATTGGGGCATCGTCCCCGCAGTACTCCTTGAGCACAAGTGGGACTCGTAGAGCCCGCGGAGGAACAGTTGCGGGCACATGGGCCTCCCCGAGACAGTCCCGGTGCCACTCCACTTTGTAGAGGCTAACCTCATCGGCGGGCTCGAAGTCGCACAGGTGGTGGTCGTCGCTCTCGACCTTGCTGGGCTCGTCTTGATAGCGTTGAATCTTTTCCTTGCTGAGGATGGGGATAATCATCCGTTCCGGAATCATGTAGTTGGACGGAGGGTTGAGGCCAAGGTCTAGTGGGCAGAACTTCCACTGGGCCTCTATGAACTTGTCTATCACTTGTTTGTTGAAGTCCGAATCCTGCCATGGCTTGGGCGTGTCGAGCAATGGAAGCCGATTGTCGTCCACCTGTGCTGAGATGAAAGTCGAGATGCACATGTGCAGGCCGATGGGAATGGAGTGGCGAATGGAGACCAAGATAGAGAACACAACGAGATACTTGTCGAGAATGGTACGCGCTTCGTTGCCGATACCCTCGACATCGCTGCAGAGCGCGTCGAACACCCGATTATCCTTGTTCCAGAACTCCCAAACGGCCACACGAGGGACGAAGGGTTCTCTTTTCCCCTCCGAATTCACGCCTCTGCACTCTTTTCTGGTGACATAACGGTCGACGTATTTGTCAAAGTCATCTGTTGTGGATTTGTCGTCGGGCATGGTATTAGGGGCTGTAAGAGCTGTGTGAGGCAGAAGCAGAGTGATGGTCGGCACTTCTTGGCTTGTTGAGATATTCGTCCAGCTACCGGAATCGGCACCCTATGTTGGACGTCACAAGGTCAAGCTGGTTTCTAGGAGTAGCAGGAAGATCGAGGAATGGACGGTAAAGAAATCAAACAATCTGGGTTCTCCAACTTACTCCCAGTTTCGCAAAGAAGGCAGGTGTTTGGTTTCTTGGATAGAGAGCATTTATTGAATTATGGCAGGCCTCCCAGCCACCCTCCATCCCTTCTCTCCCCCCACCCTCCATCCCTTCTCTCCCCCCACCC
>PYSP01000374.1:0-33260 GCA_003049395.1 Pseudohalonectria lignicola
GAGCATGGGCGGGGGCGGGGGCGGGGGCGGAGGGGGCAGGAGGACGCTCATCGCCATCGCCCACCGGCTGCGGACAGTCCTGCTCTACGACCGCGTCTGCGTCATGGACGCCGGGAGGATCGCAGAGCTGGGCCCGCCCCTGGAGCTGTGGGAGCGGGGGGGCGTGTTCAGGGGCATGTGTGATCGGAGTGGCATCACGAGGGATGCGTTTGCGCGGCGGCACGGGGAGGGGGAGAGCGGATAGGTTTTTTTATTTATTATTCTTCTTTCTTTCTTTCTTTCTCTTCATTTTCTTGATGGCCCGATTGTAACTACCTACTTACCTACCGTGGTACATCCGTAAATAGTAAGTTTAGTCGATGGATAATCGCGTCAATAGTTTCATATAGGGACTACCCGAGCCATTCATAACGATGAAATAAAGCCTTTTTCCCCATTCTTCGTAGACTATGGAAGAAGAAACTCGTGGTATCTCATATAAGTGTAAAGACCGGCCGCCCCCCCACTAGCCTGGCAAACTGCTCTATCTAAGGTAGCCCACCATGGAAACCCGAAACCCCCCCTTAACCCCCACCCCCCAACCTTTCCCTCCTCCCTGTTATAAGAACCCCTGATTGACACCGGCTACGGTACCTGGATACGTCTTTGCTTAGGTTGCCACCTACAGACTTTGCTCCCGTCTGTAACGATAACGGGCCAAAGCCAGGGGAAAGGAACTCTGTCTTCTCGCCTTCCCCCCTTTTCCCGTCATATGTCATCACTGATAACAAATAGAAAAGAGAGAGGAATAAATGGAAAAGTAGAGTGAATCAATCAAAAAAAAATAGATGCCCCCCTAACAAAAACCAAGGGAATAATTCGTCTCTGCCCCTCTAGGCCCTCGTGAGAGGGATAGCGTATAGTAGTCGTAGTGGCCCATCCCACCCGCTCACGCCTTCACCCACCCACTCCCCGCCAAAAGCTACCTGGCATCCTCGATCAAGTCATCATCATCCCCAACGTCATCATCGTCGTCCATCGCCTCCTCGTCCCCCTCCTCCTCCTCCTCCTCCTCCTCATCATCATCATCATCATCCTCCTCCTCCCCGCCCAGCTCATTGCCATCCTCCACCGCGCCCCGCCCATCCCCGACCTCGCCCTGGAGCACGTACCCGGGGCAGCGCTCGACCAGGCCCTTGTAGTAGGCGACCAGGACCTCCGGGTTGGGGACGATCTTCCAGTCCACCCGGTAGAGGAACTCGAGCTCGAGCAGCTTCAGCTCGGCCACGCGGACCCCGCCGACGCGCGCGTACGTCGTGTTGTTCCAGAAGAGGTCCGACAGGCCCTTGGCCGCCACCGTGGCCGCCGTGATGAGGAACCGGTGAACCGTCAGCGTGTTGATGGTGAAGTCCGGGTACAGTGCGCAGAGCCGATCGATGTAGTACACCATGGAGAGGAGGAGCGGCGGCGAGAGCGTCGCGTGCTTGGCCAGCCGGTGGAGGTACTCCAGGACCGATATGCCGGGCGCGGTTCTGTGGGCAAAGGGCAGATTTTGCTATCAGCGAGAGACCCGTGTGATGTTGTGTGGGCGTGTGTGTTGGCGCGCAGCTGCTGGGATGGGAAATATGGGGGAGCGGGGGGCTTTTCTTTTCACAATGTCATACCGTGAATGAAACCTTGTGAGGTGGCCAGACCTCAGGGCCAGCGCATCATTGGTCTCGATAAGCTCGCCGAGCATGTTTGCTATCAGGACCACCATGTCCTCCACGGCGCAGTTCTCGTACTTCTCCGGGAGGACCTTGGGGGGCGCCTTTTCTGCCCTCGGGCGCTTGGGCTGCGTTGCCGCTATTGGGCTCTGCCCAGACGGTCCGTCTATAGCGGCGGCTTCTGCTGTCGCTGCTTGAGAGTTCCGCCTCTTGTGCGGCGAAGCCGTCTTGGCGGGTTTGTGTTTGGATTTCGGGTTCGAGGCTGTCGAGTTCTTCGTTGTGGATATAGAGTTCGGGACAGTGTAGGAGGAGGATGACGGGGCGGCGGTGTGAGAGGTAAAAGAAGCCCCGCCGGCGGCGCTCGCCGACGTTGATCCCATTCCCAAGGGGTGGGAGTTCTCGGCGACCCCAGGGGCCGCCGGAGGAGCGACGCCCTGCTCTATGCCGGGCGTCATCGGTTTCGGGACCGGGGTCGGCGGCAGCGCTGGTGGGGTTCTGTGTAGGTTTTGCTTGGCGTGTAATGTGGCGAGATAGTTTATGGGCTCCATGGGAGAGTACTGGGTCGCGGCATCGACTGCGACATAGCGCTTAGGTCGCTGGACCGAGGGTGAGCCTGACAGTGAGCCCGACAGCGAGCCTTTTACTGAGCCGGCGCCAGAGCCAGAGCAGGAGCCAGGGCCCGAAGCTGGACCGGAACCTGGGCCGGTACCGGAGCCGGAGCCGGCGTGGGAGCCGGAACCTGAGATGGCGGGAGACGAGGCGGACTGCCGCCGCGATGCGGATGCGGCAGCGGCAGCGGCAGCGGCAGCAGCAGCAGCAACCGAGAGCCGGGATGGTGAGAGGTGTGGGGAGGAGGCGGGCGCATAGTGGAAGCCGGGGAAGCTGGGCGACGCATTGGAAGAATGGAGATGTGCTGGAGACCGAGTCAACATGATCCTCAACAGCTCACTCCCATGCGATTCTTCGTGCGGTTCGTGATTCCGGGCTTTCGCTAGAGAGATCTGTTGCTGTCTGGCGGCGGAGGCGGAGGGGTGCGAGGGGCGTATCTTGGTTTTGCGACTTTTTGGGTGGAGACTGGAGAGAGGCGACTCGATTCGCAGATACATGTACGTAGTAGTGCCCGGAAAATGTCAGACTATGTGGTATTGAGTAACCCAGTCTGTGGCGTGCGGCGGGCTGCGTGCGGCGGGCTGCGTGCGGCTGCAGCGTGTCCCGTGTACTCCGTCCGTAAAGGTGCCTTGGGTTGCAGCCCAGGGCCCTTTGAGCAGCCAAGAGGCTGGGTGGCTGAGGCTGGAAGGAGGAATAAAAAGAAGAGAGAGAGAAGAAGAAAGGGAGGGAAAAGGGCGCGATCGCCAATTTGCAATCGCAAAGGGGATAAGGAAATTTCGCACTCGGCAGCGACGACAACCACTGCACACTGCAGCACACCGACGCCACTGGGGTCTTGCCGGGCAGCTGGCTGGATTGGTTAGTGGGAATCAGACTCTCTGGCGTGTCCCAAAAATCCTAGTTCAATTCGCTGCTGCGATACGGGAAACTCTTCGTTGGCAGCCGTCCACCCGTAGCAACAACGGCCACATGGATGGATCTGAGGTCCACCGCGTTTTCCTCTGAACTTCTGAAGCCCAACTCCCAGTCCAGTTAGTCCTATTTCCAGCTGCGCTCTTGTGCCAGCTGGAATGAAGGGAACATCCAGTTGTGTGGAAGGAGGAGCAAAAGTTTCCGACAAGACAGTCTGATAATTCTAGTCTATCTCTTGTGGCCCCGTGGATTGTGTCTTTGGCTTTTGCAAAGTCAAATCGTTGACGGACAGCACCCCACCACGAGGACAAGTGGAGTGGCCGAGAGAGATATTCGCTGTGTTATTCGTCGGGGGGGCTTTGATAGGTACGTGATAGGTCTACCGGCAGGCAAGGGGCAGGAAATTCAACGATTGCAGAATGTTGACCTAGTAGGTATCCCGCAGGATTGGATAGCGGACTGGCAGGAGGCAGAGAGGTCTCGCTTCTATCAGGCTAGTCCAAATGGTCGACCGACGTCCAAGCCAATACCTCTATATACATTCCAGCTTACCTACCTTCCTCACATAACGTGACAACTACATGCAATCTCGTCAACAAGCGTCGCCCAGAAGGCTCAGAAGGCTACCTAGGTAGAAGACGATCTACACCACCCACTCCGGAGTATTCCGTAGTGGGAAGTTCTACTCGAAACAGACAGGAAGGCTGGTAGGTGAGCTTGGAAGATGGATGGTTAAGATGGTATGCAGCATTACAGCATATGTCATAATGATGGCCTGTCGGTTTGCTCTGCTGATCACTGCATCCGTACTGGGGAGTCGGTAATTTTGGAGGACTATCATTTCATTCCCGCGACGAACCTGACCATCGGCGCCGGTGCACTCCACAAGAGGTAAAATACCGCGGTAAATCAATCTGTTTCAATCCGCCCGTTATTCGCGCGTCTCCCTCTTAGCTAAGCACTGTAAAGAAGAATATGCCTCAGACGCCTATCTCGGGACTGTTTATGTACGGATTATCATATACGCATGTACTGTTACCCGTCATGCGAGCACCAACACGTACCGGCTTTAACCAACGCCACATCTGGATATGTTGCACGTTCAGACTTGCCGAACGAGGATAGTGTGACACAGCGAAAACGCATCTACCAAACTGAACTGGCGACACATCCGTACTAGTAATTATATCGTAATAATCGTCGCCCGTCGCCGGATCCTCTTGGATGTGTGCTACCACCAATTTGGTGAGAAACCTGTATTCTGTGCTTCCCTAGGTAAGCCGGCCGCGAGTTCCTCTTTGTCTTCACGCGGAGTTCAGTCGCGACTTATTTCTAGTTCCCGCTAGACTCAACTTTTACACATGTCTGGAGTATGGGTTATGGGTTATGAGGGGGAAGGGGGAGGGGCAGCGGCAAGGATCTCCCAAATCCCAGCTCGTGGGTCAGCCACAGCCTCGGCGTCATTCATTCGAGTCTCTAGAGGTAGCATGGAATCCCCCTCAAACACCGCCAGAGAAACAGACGATCGCAGCTTTGTTAGTGACAACCCAACTGTATTGATGAGGCATCAAATCTAGGTTTTGGTTCTCTGCCGTACTTACACCTCTGTGGCTCCGTGGAGGTATACTACTGTTATCCTTGTGATATCGCAACTCAGTCGCAATTGCCCGCATACAATGGCACAGACATTGTTGCAAATTTGACCATGTCCCAAAGTGGGCAAGCGGGGCAACTCAATAGTGGTAGCTTGAAGGGGAACAAGGCAAGGGATATGGGCAGAAATCCGAGGCCATCCTACGAATATCTACCTGACTAGTCGATTTCTGAATGGCATCAGCCTTGTACGCTGGAAAATTAGACGCTACTACTATCACTACGAACCCAAATTCTCTGCCTGGCAAGCTTTGCAGAATTATAAGCGTCATTAGCAAGGCGTTAGCCGTGATAGAGGCTGCTCCAATTTAGCATTGCATTGTCTCGTTGTCTCGTTGCGCCCTCTGGTGCTCCTCTTGCGCATTCTCTAATCACACCTCTCCTTACCCCCCCAGGCCCAGTCACTACGTATTGTTCACACTCAAGCCCATTCACTATACACTCACCCCAACATTCACACATCACTTACAATCACCAACGAGGGTCTCTCAGGCCGAACTTATTTATACCCGCAACCACGGTCTTCAGCCCGCCGCCTCCCACTTCTTGATGTCTTCTTGATTCCCATTTCCGGCAATCTTAACCTCGAGTCTCGAGCATCCGCAATCTTAGTACCGCAGGCTATCGAATCGCCTCCCAATGGCACGCGTCTCGACCCCACCGATCCTGTCGCAGATACGAAGCGCGAGGTCATATCCAGAGCAGAACGCAGCCATAAGGTCCCTGAAGAACGAGATCATCGGCCACCTGCAGAAACAGCAGAAATGGGTGGAGCTGGGCGTGCTAGAGCCCATTGTTCAGATACTGGCTGCCAGCAGGTCTCCTGCTAGACTCAATGGCAAGGACACCAGAGGCCATACCGTCTCTTTGAAGCCGCTGTCTGAGGAGGAGGCTGTCCGCTTGCAGGCCATCCAGCTCCTAGCCAGCTTTGCTAATGGTACGGACACTTGCGCTCTTTCTGCTCTTTCCTACCTTCCTTTTTCTATCTGTCTCTACCTTCCCCTCTTTGCCTTTTCGTTCTCGTTCTCTTAGGGAAAGGGAAATAGCTCCACTAACGGCAACACTCCGATGGCGCCATGATCCTGTCACGCAGGAGGTCCCTCATTCCTCACGCCGCTCCACGCAACTGGTTCGCTGCCGGCTCTCCTCTCGAACTTGTGCCCAATAGATAACCACCCTCGGATAGTCTTTGCGACCCTGCGAGCGCTCACATCCATCGCGGACGCCGCCACGTTTGTTTTACCACCACACCCCGTCGAGCCCACCCTACTCGCAGATGAAATATTTGTGCCCCAGCACCTGGACTCACTATGCAGCATCCTGAGCTTCCCAGGCTCGCACGGCAATTTGTCCCCGGGGCTCATCAACGTCGCGGCCACGCTAGTGAGCAGCCTCTGCCGGGAGGAGCGGCACCAGATCGCGCTAGCGAGCTCCGGGGTCCTGGATGCGCTGGCCACCAGGCTCGCGAGCTTCGTCGTCGCCCGGGGCCAGGTGGTGCCCTTGGCCGAGGTGCTGTCTCAGAACGAGGGCCTGGCGGAGGCGATACCGGAGCCCGCGCCCAGCGGTGCGAGCCTGACGGCGGTGCTGGACGCCGTGGCGTCGGTTATCGCGGACTCACGCCTGCGCGCCTGCATGCTGCTCTACTCGCCCGCCATCCTCGCCGTCTTCCCCAGCGCCGAGTTCACGCCTCCGGCGGCCAGGGACGCCGTGAGGGCGGCATGGAACGCGCTCGACTCGGTCAGCTTGAGCAGCTCCCGGCCCCAGACGCTCGGCGCCATGGACTACCTGCTCCCCGTCGTCGCCTGCCAGTCCAAGTCGTCGGCCCCCCCGCAGGTGTCCCCGTTCCCGCCTCTGGGGGCCACGCGGGACTCCCAGCGCTCTGGCCCCTTGAGCTTCTCAGGGTTCGACTCGTCACGGTTGGACCAGGGCAGCCCAGGCGGCGAGGGAGGCGCTGCGGAGGACCCGGAAGTGCCCCTGATACCGTGGCTCATCAACCTGGCCAGGTCCAGCACAGGCGTGGAGAGCCTGGTCGCGGCGTCCGTCTTGACATCCCTCTACAAGGCCGGCTTCGCGAGCAGGTCTCGGGAGGCCGCCATGGGGTTCCTCATCGTGCCCCTGCTGGTGCACGCCCTGGCCGACAAGGAAGGCGATGCAGCGGCGGCCGTGACATCTGCCTGGGTCGACACCGAGACGGCCACGAGGTGGGCCGTCGTGGAGCGCGCCCTGACTGTTCTGGCGAGGCTGATCACGGACAGCGAGTACCTGGCCAAGGCTGCGTTTGAGTGCAATGCGATCAAGGTCATCTGCAAGCTGCTAAAGGAGGCATACGAGCGCCTGCCCGTGCATGACACCCTGAGGCCGTGGAGCGCCACGAGGAGGGACGAGGGCGGCCGCGCCGGTGCCGGCCTGGCACCCGAGGCAGCGGCCAGCTGCTGTCTCGGCCCGCGCGGACAACCGCCCCTGCACAGGCACCGCATCAGGCTGCGGGAGTGCGCCCTCAAGGCGCTGGCGGCGCTCATATCGGCCAAGGAGGACTACCGCAAGGCGCTCGTGGAGCAGGACGCCATGTCGTGCATCGCCGAGTCGCTAGCAGAGTCGCCGGGCAAGCCGCAGGCCAACGGGGGCGGAGGCGGCGGCGGCAGCTCGAGGGAGCGGCCGTCCAGCAGTAACCCGGTCGGCGGCAGCCCTTCCTTGCCGTCGGAGTCGCCCCGGTCCTCGGCGTACGGGCGCAACTCAGTGCAGGTGCTAATCGCGGCCTGCCACACGGTGAGGGTCCTGACGCGGTCCGTCTCCGTCATGCGGACGTCGCTCCAGGACGCCGGGGTCGCGATCCCGCTCTTCAACCTGCTGCGGCACCCCGACGTGGACGTGCAGGTCGCCGCTACGGGAGTCATATGTAACTTGACCACAGAGTTCAGTCCCATGCGTGAGGTATGTTGTGGTTGTGTCTGCAGCCCCATCCCCGGAGCACCTTTTTTTGGGGGGGGTGGGGGGTTTGTGGTTGTTTTCGAGAGCCGAGCTAACAGGTGGTGTGCGTCTCTCTCCACCCATGCAGAAGTACCTTGAACTAGGGATCGTAAAGATCCTTTGTGAACACGCCCATTCTATGAATGCCCCGCTGAGACTCAATGCGTTGTGGGCGCTGAAGCACTTAGTCGATGGGCTGCGCACGGACATGAAGAAGGCATGTCTAGACGAGCTACAGTCGGGATGGCTAGTTCAATTAATCTGCGACGACACCGAGGACGACGCGCTTTTCATAAGGACCGAGAGCGACAGACAAGCTGCTGCTGCCGCTGCCGCCGCCGCCGCCGTTGCTCACTCTGCAGTAGCAGAGGACATGGACGAGGACGTAGAGATGGACCAGCTGGAGGAAGAACACAACATCAACATCGGCAATAACAGCAACAATAACAATAACAATAACGGTGGGGGGAACAGTGGGGGAGGCTGGCCGTACTCTTCTGCGTACGGATCAGCGTCCCCCAAGCTCAGCCACGAGCGGAGCAGAACGGGGAGGCTCAGGTACGCCGAGACCAAGCTCGCGGCGCTCCGAGAGGCCGAACTGAACCCCGTGCGCAAAGCGAGGATCGACGACCTCGCGATCCAGGAGCAAGGGCTGAACTTCATCCGCAACCTCATCACAGCGACCAATCAAGCGCCTAGCTCGGGCTCATTGGCTACGCAGGACACAACTGAGATGATTGACTACCTGTTCAGCGAGCTGGGACAGGACAGGCTGTTCGGGATCCTGGCGTCGAAGCTGCGCTCCAAGACGCTGCACCCCTTCAGTAGGCGCTTCTCCTCCTCGTCGGGCGTTGCCGGCAATGGTAGCAGCAACAACAACAACAACAATAACAACAACAACACCGTCAGCAACACCAAAATCATCAACAACAATAGCAACAACAACAGCAGCAGCAGCAGTAGCAGCAGCAGCAACAACAACAACAACAACAACAACAACAACAACAACATTACCCTCATGGCCAGCAACACGTCACGGGTCCTCTACCCGCAGACAAAGGTGATCGAGGCGGTGGTGTGCATCCTGGTGCACATGGCGGCCAGCGTGCCGCGGCACCGGCAGCTGGTGGTGTCGCAGACGGAGCTGCTCCGGTCGCTGATGGCGCACTTCGGGTCCCGGGACAAGGACGTGCGGGTGGCGCTGTGCCAGCTAGCGAGCAACCTGACGTGGAGCGACGACGACAGGGACGCCGGCGCCGCGGCGGACCGGGCTGCCAAGCTAGAGTCGCTGGGGATGGGAGACCGGCTGAGGCAGCTGCAGCTGGACGACTGCGAGCTCGACGTGCGCGAGAGGGCCAAGGCGGCCGTCTGGCAGATAAAGCAGGCGCAGCAGCAGCAGCAACAGCAGACGACTCTTGGCGGGGGCCAGCCGCTGCAGTTCGGCTCTGGTGCTGGGGCCGCCGCTGCGGGGAACCACTAGAGGGGGGTTGGTGCTAATTCTGATGCTGACGCTCATGCTGGCGCCGATGCTGGTGATCGTGGAGGCCATGTTGCAGCTGGTCAAGGGGTGGAAGGGGGTGACGGTACCAGCGGCAGCAGCTCTGACCAGCCCGCTTCTCAGCGTAGTGCTGATGGGGGTTCGACTGGGAATGGCGGTGGTGGTGTTGCAGACGCGAGGAGGAGGGCTCTCTTGCAGCTTGGCCAGGTGGAGCGGCTGGTGTTTGTAGATGGCCAGGGAAGGACGTTGGGTTCCCTCCCTGCCACCCTGCGGGTTGGGTCCCTGCGCCGAGTGCCGCCCGAAGGCCGATCGGAGGAGGAGGATGACCACCCGCGGCTCATTCTCAGGTTTCAGGGACCGCCAGAAGGTGCTTGATGAGATGAAGAGTTGAGGGAGGAGGGAAAATGAGGTGGGTGTTTGGTAGGTCGCTTGCTCTTGTACCACTCGGATACCTACCCGTCCACCCACCGACCTACCTACCTGCTTATCGAGTCCGTCGCCGTTTGACTTATGGTCGGGATGGAGATTGGAGATAAGGAAACAGTCTGAAGAGCGCGTTCGGCCAAGCTTCACACTTTCAGGTGACACTCACGAGGTACCTACCTCTACAGATACCCAGGTACCTCCCTACCGTTCCGGCTAGTGTGCTAGATACCCATACCCACCAGCACACCTCTCTAGCCA
This sequence comes from Pseudohalonectria lignicola, assembly GCA_003049395.1. Classification (NCBI taxonomy): domain Eukaryota; kingdom Fungi; phylum Ascomycota; class Sordariomycetes; order Magnaporthales; family Ophioceraceae; genus Pseudohalonectria; species Pseudohalonectria lignicola. The sequence continues at coordinate 10,009 of PYSP01000374.1, forward strand.
CCCCGTCCGGGTGACTAGATCTCTCTCTCGTTTCCCTTCTTCCTGTAGTAATTACTGCCTAGTTTAGTATATATGGGTTGTCTCGCGTCGTCCTTTTTGTCGCCATTCATTCTACCTGGTCCTCAGTATTGTGTTTTGCGATGTACCGTACCCTACCCACCTGGAGATGCTCATGCAGTGCAGACCAAACATTAATCAGTCGATGTTGGTTATTACATTATATCCATTATTTGACCGGGAGACCTCTTCCCGTACGATCTTACTGTCGATACCTACCCTTCTGCTAACTATGGTAGGTGTTCAAGACTGGAGGGCTGTGGTGGCGCAAAATTGCCCGCCTCCGTGGTCTGAATCATCCAGACCTCGGTATAGCTCAACATCCCAGACAGAATACCGACATTTTTATGCATCTCATCAACCACATCAATCAATCACTCTACTCACTAAACATTAAACATTTCTTGGCCTTATTTCTTGTGCCCACCTGGTCAAGATCAAATCACGGTACTCTGATATATGCACTGAAAGGCGGAATTCAGACCTCGGTCATCAATCGTTAAATCCACCCAGGACGGTAGTTCACTCACTGTAGCAGCTGGCAAGCTACCTTAACCTACAACAAGAGGTGATCCAGCTACCCACAACCATGTCGCACCACTGCCACGACGAGCATGACGGGCATGACCACCACCACCACGGCGGCGGAGGCGGGGGAGAGCACGACCACTCAGACGACATAACCCCGGCCTTCCAGCACTCTCTCTACGGCCACATCGACTTCGACAAGATCCAGACCTTCAACGAGGCCGTGCGGGGCTCGGGCGTGCTCGTCGTGAGGAAGCCCTGGACGGAGCGTCTCTCTGCGGAGCCCGAGCTGGCCAGCGACGCGGACGAGCAGGTGCTCATGCACGTGCCCTTCACGGGCCAGGTGAGGCTGCACTCGGTCCTGGTGCGGACCTCGGACTCGGACTCGGCGCCCCGCACGCTCAAGGTGTTTGTCAACCGCTCCCCCGCGGACCTCGACTTCGCCGCCGCGGAGGCGCAGGAGGCCACGCAGACGCTCGAGCTGAGCCGCACCGCCGAGGTGCAGGAGATGCCCGTCCGGAGGGCCAAGTTCGCCCAGGTCACGCGGCTTGCGCTGTTCTTTGAGGATAACTTTGGGGATGGGGCGGAGGATGTCACAAGGATTAGTTATATTGGGTATGTTTTGTTTTATTTTGTTTTGTTTTTCTGTATTTTTTTAAGCTTTGTCCCGCCTGTCCGTCTGTCCGTCTGTCCGTTTCTCTCTCTTTGTTTGTTGCTTTCATCCCTCTCGCGAGTGACACTGCTCACATGACCGATCAACCACACACATGACATGACAGCTTCAAAGGCGAATGGATGCAGCTCGGGCGCGCCCCGACGAATATCCTCTACGAGGCCGCTGCGAATCCGAGCGACCATGTCCTCAAGGGGACAAATGTGAACCAGATGGGGAGTGGAATCGGCGGGCGGGGGCCGGGCAAGTGAGACTAGGCGAGAAAGGCGCTAATGCGGGGCTTGGGCCGGGCACATGGTATGAATAGGTTGTCTCTCATTGGCACTATATCACGGCGCTATATCAATATCACGAAGGAGCCGGGGTGGGAGGCCGAGGACATGGACGACACGGATACGGACACAGTTATGGGCATGGGCGCGGAAACGGACACGGGATGGCATCTATTCTTCGTTATACTACCACTGTTCCCACTTCCTCCTCTTCCACCCCACTCCTTCGCCCACTCTACATGAAGTCGTCCTCCCAATCGGCGCCCCGGTTCTGGTTGCTCGACCCTTCCATGTTGTCGTCCGTGAAGAGGTCGTCGTACGCGTGGTCCTTCTGGTATTTTTTCTCCTTCCTCTCCTGCGCCACCTTGGCCTCTTCCTTGCGCTGTCCGATCCACGCAGTCAGCATCATTGGGAGAACCAGATGTACGAGCAAATAAAAAAGAAGACCAAAATAAAATAAAGGATAAGAGAAACAGAAAGAGAAAAAACGAACCTTCTGCAGATGTAAGGCCTGGTCCCGCTTCCTCAGCTCCCGCAGCCGGTCGTCCTTCTCCTGCTTCAAGTCCGGGTGCTTTTCAACTTTGGTCTTGTTGAGTCTGTTCACTATTGGGTTCTCCCGCTGGGCGACGAGTACTCTCTTCACCTTTCGCTGGTCCTGGAAGCTAACCTGTCCTACGGCCATGCTGCCATCCTTCTTGAGGTTCGACCAGGGCGTATAGATGATGGTGACGTTGTCCTTCTTATTGCCTTTTGTTGCGCGGCACGGCCATGTGAGCCTAGAGAACCCCTGTATCGTATCCAAAAGTGAACGGAAACCCACCCTCGATCGAGTTCGCCTTGGTCAACTGGGCCAGGTCCGTGAGGAGAGGCTCTGGGATGGCGTCCCAGGTCTCACCCTCTCGCAGCCTCAGGTAGATGTGCGCGCTGGAGAGCTTATCCACATGGAACTAATATGGGCAGTGCAAAGATTTACAAGAATGAGAAGGTGGCGAACGACGAAGACTGGGGAGACGGTTGTGGACTCTGATTATTGTGAGTCTTATGAATGAGGGATCTCGGATCTCATACCCTGAACTTCATATGAGTCGTTGGCCATGATACAGGCTTTGCCGCAGGAGACCGACCAAAAGACTTACCAAACATCCTCCTCCCAGCCATGCTTAATCAACTCTTCATCTTTGAGGAAGAAAGGAGGGAAAAGAGTCAATCTCATGTCCCGCCCAGCTGCTCAGAAGGAGCCTCTCTCCGAGTGAAGAGAGAAAAGTGTGAGAAACCGGCGCCTTACTCTCAAATTTGTCCTTTCCGACATAGATATAAGCCGATGGGTCAACGGCCGTCGAGGTGAAATAGTAAACCATAATGACGGCTGTGTATCGATGGGCAATTCAGCAGTATCAGGATAGAAATAAACAAAAAGGTGGCCGGCCTTGAATTAATCCCCTTCCCTCGATGAGGATCTCGTTGAGCAAATTTGGGCTGAAGGCTGTGGGGTCCAGCCGGCGGCTAGATTGACTGCAGGGGTGCGAATAAGTGCTGACCAGGAGTCGACCGAGGATTTACCGCTCCAGCTCCCCAAATTTCAGCGACAAATTCCACCAAGAAACCACCACAAGCTCGGGGACGGGCTGGGCTTAGAAGATTGAGTCAATCAAGGCGAGCAGGTTAGAACATCGATACGAACCCAATTGATTAAGCATAACGACAAGAGAAAGGATTTCAGGAGGGCACAAGACAAACCAGACAATGGCTCCCAGGTTGCCCACCCGTTGCTGGGGGGCCACGCGCCGGGCACTCCAAAGCACCACGACCGCCACCACCACAGCTCTACCGACCACAGCGTTACATAGGCCAGCGATAGCAGCGACGCAACACCACGACTACCCCTTCCTGCCCTTCACAACAACCCGCGGCGTCAGGTACGGCTGGAGCACCCTGTCGAGGCGGACCAAGCCGACACGCTTCAACCAGCAGACGGCCGGGATCCCGGCCCCGACGACGGGCCCGGCCGCGGCGCTGAAGCGGAAGGAGAAGACCACTCCCGTGCGGACGGGGGTGCTAGCCATCAAGAAGGGCATGACGGCGCTCTTCACGCGGAGGGGCACCCGCATCCCCTGCACGGTGCTGCAGCTGGACTCGGTGCAGGTGCTGGCGGCCAAGACGAGGCGGACGAGCGGCTACTGGGCGGTGCAGGTCGGCGCCGTGAGCAAGCGCGCCGCGACGGCGACGGCGCCGATGCTGGGCTACTTCGAGGCCAAGGGCGTGGAGCCGAAGCAGCACGTGGCCGAGTTCCGGGTGCGGTCGCGCGAGGGCCTCCTGCCCGTGGGGCTGCAGCTGCAGCCGGACTGGTTCCACGTCGGGCAGTGGGTCGACGTCCGGAGCCGGAGCAGGGGGATGGGGTTCGCGGGCGGGATGAAGCGTCACGGCTTCAAGGGCCAGGAGGCGAGCCACGGCAACAGCAAAAACCACCGGACCATGGGCTCGGCGGGCGCCTCGCAGGGCTCCGGTTCCAGGGTCCTGCCCGGGAAGAAGATGCCCGGGAGGATGGGGGGCGAGCGCTGCACCGTGCAGAACCTCTCGATCCTCAAGGTCGACAACGAGCTCGGCATCGTGCTCGTCAAGGGCGCCGTCGCCGGCCCCAAGGGCTGCGTAGTCCGCCTGCAGGACGCCGTCAAGAAGGACCCGCCCCCGCAGGAATGGGTCGACGCCTCGAGGAGGACCGCCATCGAGAGGCAGCCCGACCACGAGGAGGCGCTGCGGGCCGCGAGGGAGAGGCACCTGGAGCTCAAGAGGATGAGGAAGGAGAAGAGCATAGGGGACCTGGTAGCCATGGACGCGCCTGCCCGCGGGGGCGACGACGCCGCTCTGACTGTGTGAGACGGAGGAAAAGAGGCATGATGGGGAGGGGGAGGGGGACCAAGTTTCGTTGGTTGAGTCGATGGGTCATGTCTTTTTTGTTGTAATATAGGTATATCATACATTTGGTTTGTGTCATGTTGTACATTTAAAAACCTCGTGGTCGAGGATGAGAGTTTTCCGTCAAACCATCAAATGAAAAGAGAAAAAACCATGAAGATGAAGAAGAGGGGTGAAACCCGAGCAACAGTCCCCGTCCCCTCCCATAATCGTTGCCAAAGGTTTGTAGTGTATTCCCACCACAAGGTACACATCGTCTAGACAACAAGAAAAACATACCCAGCTTGCCCATCCCCTCAGCTTCACTTCTTGTTCATCTGCCTGAAACCCCTCGTCTTGGGCGCATCCTCATCCTCATCCCCGTCGTCGCCGCCGTAGCTCCCATTGGGCTGTATCCCCTTGAAGACATCACCCTCCGCCAGCAGGTCGATCCTCCTCCCGTCCGTCGTCTCGAGGCTCCACTCCGTCGTCTCAAACATGCCCTTGGCGCTCGGCCTGTTGCTGGCGAAACGCATGACGCCCGAGTTCCTGGTACCCTTGACGGCGAAGGAGATGTCGATGCGGCCGTGCAGCTGGTTCATCTCGCCCGAGATCCAGGGGATCTGCTGCTTGAAGTAGATCTCGTCGCCCAGGTACTCCCTCGCCGCTGGGTTGATGCGCAGCGCGTACAGGGTCGAGGAGACCACGGGCGACGACATCTTTTGGTAGTTGAAGATGGCGACGCTGCTGGCGGCCACGATGGCGAGGAAGATGGGCAGGGTGCGGGACCAGCGGAATTGGGTCGCCTCGACGTCTGCCGGGAAATCGGGCTGTTACCAATGACATTCTTTCCTGCCTTCCTTTTCATCCTTCCCCCTCCTCTCCCTTTTGGAACTCACCAGGAAGCTCCCGATCTGCCCGCCTCTCCATAAGTGGCCCGTCTCCCGGCTTCGGCGCGGCCACCATCCCTCTCCTCTGGCTCATGACAGCGAATCTCTTTGTTGCGGGTAACCTCGACAGGAGGCAGGCCCTCCTGCTGACGGCTCTTGACAACATGTTCTGTGTGGTTTCGTGAGCATTGGGAGCTCGACGAGAGGACTGGCAATGTTGAGTGCTTCAAAAATCAGTCCATAACATCCTTGGCCGGTTCGGGGAATTAGGAAACCTCGCTTATGCAATTAAGCAGCACCCGCTGTCCACAATGGACTTTGTGGTGGAGTGGGGCGTCACCGGCAGGCAATGAGGCAACAAGGGCATGTGACAGGGGTCCCTAGGTACCTAGCTGCCGACGACCCCCCCAACGTGCGTCATCGTCCATGCGACTCTTAACCGTTCAAACCATAGGGCAGGACCGTTGTAGCTTGTCCACCTCCAATGTTCATGCATCGATCGTCCCAAAGCTTCTTCTGACGCTCCCTCAACTCTAAAGTCAAGCTTTCGAGCAGCGAGGCAGGGGTTTAAGCTACAGCCACAGCTCTATTTCAAGCCTTAACATCAATCCCAACAGGTCCACTCCGGGCGGTCTCTGCCGTTCGACGGCATCACATCGCGACTGATGCCAGACCTCCAAAGCAGCACGGCGGCGCGGCTGCGCAAGACATTTGCGTACCCGACGGACGACTCATCTACGGGGACACCCGAGGTGCTGGACGAGGAAGGTGGGTTTACCTGTTCCCGATACCACACCCACGGGGCGGCCAATATTCCATCCCACCTGTCTGTCACATTCCATTCTAGTCAACGCACGCGGCACGGCATGGGAATAATATTGAGAATTGAAACAAATCAAAAACAGAACAAGAAACCCTAATCCAGACCCTCGCGGCCGAAAACGAAAAACGCAACACCCAACACAGAGCCTACCTCGTCGTCATCTCGGCCGTCTCCGCGCTACCATACCTGGTCGCCCCCTTCACCCCCTCGGGCGGCCTCCTGATCTCCGTCCTGGGCCTCAGCTCCCTCGCCTCGACGGGGTGGCTCGTGTACCGCCTGGCCCCGACCGAGACGGGCATCCCCGCCCTGGACGCCTGGGCCTCCTCCCGCACCACCGCCGTCGCAACAGCAGAAGCCAGACACGCCAGGGCCGGGGACCCGGACGACGACGGCGGTGGCGGCAGCGGCGGCGGCAGCAGCAGCAGCAGGGAGCCGAGCTGCTCGTCCGGGCGGTGGGATCAGCGCGATCATCATTACCCTCAGCAGCAGCAGCAGCAGCAGCAGCAGCAGCGAGGCCAGCGCCGCGCCTCCTCGTCCCTCTTCCCCGCCCGCCGGCGGCCCCTGCTCTGGCAGCACCGCTCGCCGCTGGAGACGCATCTCCCGCTCCTGAACGGCGGGCTGTGCGCCGTCCTGGTCCTGATGGGCCTCTTCTCTGGCCCCGCCGGCGCCGGCGCCGGGACAGCGGGCTACTCGACGCTCCTGCTGGCGGCGCTCCCCGGCATGGTCTACCTCGTCGTGCTGGCGGCCAAGGTCATCATGGCCGGCCCCGATCCGGAGGCGGAGCTGGGCGGGCTGAGGTATGAGTACAAGGGCGCATGAGACTGGCCGCCGAGCCCGAGCACCTGACCCTGACCTTTCTACCTACCTGCTTCACCCAGCCCTTGATTGTTGGTCGAGGGCTGTCTTCGGGTTGTTTATGTGTCCTTGTATGATTACTTACCCCTGCTCGTTTCATACGTGCTTGTGCTTTCTGTTTGTCTAAGGATATCCCCCAGCCAGTTGTAAGAATGGTTTCCCTGCAAGTGGGGCTCTGTGCTTTCATTTTTCTGCCATTTTGAGCAACTGGGCTGGCATGAGATATGAATTACTCTAGTGACCGCGTTGCTTTTCTTTTTTATGATTTACGATTCACCTCGTGCTTTCCACTCGCGCCAACATTGACTTAATGGATATGGATTTGACGAGCTCAACTGTCCCTGGACCCCCCATTACCTAAACATGGAACAATAACTCGTTAAATCAACGAATCACTTGAGGATCTCAAAATCACGAGGTTCACCCGCCCTCTCCCAATCCACCAAGAAACGAAGGCCTTTCCTACCGCAGGCTACCTTCGTGCATACCTATCTACCTACCTACCGACCTACCCCCTGACCCACCCACACCGACCTCCCCAAGCTAAGCAGGTAGTTTGGCAGGCAAATAACTAGCAAGCAAAATCCCAAGCCCCAGACCGCACGCGCTTTGTCTCCCATAATTGTCGTATGCATGTAAACCGCACTACTAAAGAAAACGGACAAAGGAGATGATAACTTTTTCACCATCACCATCCGCCCCTCCTCCCCGGCCCAATCCGTTGTACTTCCTTCCGAACCTACTCCAGCCTTCTTTCTTCCCAAAAAGCCTGGCATTCCCAGTCATCTCACATCGACAGATCCTCATCGCTCCCCCTTTTACACATCAATCGTCTCATTGAACCTCAAGACCCCATTCCCCTTAAGCAAGCCGTCCACCCCCTTAGGGATCCGGGGGAAGGGGTCAGCGAGGGACCCGGGCAGGTCATGAGGGCGGCTGGGCCTCTCCTTGGACCTGTCCACCACGAGGGCGAGGCCGTGCGACTTGATGGCGTCCACCAGGGCGGGGACCATTTCCTGTAGAAAGGGGAGGTTAAGAACCAGTCACTTCAGAACAGGACAACAATTGAACAAAGAAAGAAAGAAAAAAAGGATTCACTCACCAGCAGCCGAGAGCAACACATGAGGCCCATAAAGTTGTTGCTCTGAGCAACCCGCACGACCTCCTTGATCGACGACGTCCTGCTCCCGCACGCGCGCAGCACTCCCTCCCATCCCGACATCTGCTGCTGCTGTCGCTGCTGCTGCGGCTGCTGCCACGAAAAGGGGGGAGGAGGCGGCATCATGACCGCGTCCTCCTCCACCCCCTCTCCGCCAGCAGCGACGACTGCCTCCCTGGCTACCTCGTGGTCCGCCGCGCCCAGGTCGTTGCACAGGAACACGGGGAAGTTGGGCTGCTTCCAGTTGAGCGCCGTGCACAGGCTCGGGTTGTACGAGCTGAAGACGACGGACCTGACCGCCGTCGCAGCCGCAGCAGCAGCAGCAGCAGCAGCAGCAGCCGCCGCCCTCTCGGGGGACGAGCCGCTCCGCTCGGCGGCCGTGGCCGTGCTGGCGCTGGTGCTGGTGGCGGCCCGCCTCCCCCTCTGCGCCCTCGCGTGGTCGAACACGACGGTCAGCACCGCGTCCGCGAAGGCGTTCATGTCCACGCTCGGCCCCAAGCCCAGCTGCCTCTCCTCCTCGGCCGTCGGGTAGATGATCTGCAGGTTGACGTGCATCCCCGAGGGGAGGAGCTGGAGCGCCTCGTGCAGGGTGATGCCCGAGGTGGCCAGGATGCGGTGCACGTCCGAGATGCGGTCGGGCGGCAGCTGGGGGATGCTCTGGAGGAGCGCGGCCCGCCTGCTGCTGCTGCTGCCGGCGCCGGTGCCGAGGCTTCCTGGTGGCGGTGGTGGTGGCTGCGGCGGCGGCGGTGATGAGTATGATGATGATGATGATGATTGCGACGGTTGTGACGACGAGGTGGCCATCACCGCGGTGGTGAACTGCTCCAGCGTGAGGCGCGAGACGGGTATCTCTATCCTGCCACTGTTCAAGGAGTGGCACGAGGAGAAAGGATCCGCGCCGCCGCCGCCGCCACAGCCGCAGGGCACCGTCCACGAGGGCCACAGCACCGGCACCCCGTCGCTCGTGTGTTGGACGTACAGCCTCACAAAGTCCCCCGACAGGCTCGACCCGGAAACGAAGGTGCTCGGGTGGCCGTCCAGCTGGCTCGTCGCCTTCCAGTACGTCTCGAAGTCGGCGATCTCGAGCGGCACCCCGCCGAACGGCTTGATGACCTGCGTGTGGAAGCTGATCTGCCCGATGGCCCGCAGCCTGGGGTCGAAGAGGGGGAGGCAGCAACCCGTGCCCGTGGAGCTGAGCAGGGCCCGGAACGTGCTGGGCAGCGCCACCGTCTTGCCGATCACCTTGGCCCCGTACGTCGGGAAGACGTCGAAGTCGAGTGTGAACGAGTCGAGGTTGTCGATGTGGAACGACACCAGCCGCGTGTCCTCCTGGAACGGCAGGATGATGTTCTTGGGTATCAGGTCCGACACCTTGGACGAGATTGTCAGCCGCGCCGCTGGGTACTTGCCGTCGTGGAAGAAGACGAGCGGCTGCTCTCCGCCCTCGCCGAAGTTGATCTGCACCACCGTCTTGGTGTCGAGGAAGTTGTGCCCGTACCGCCGCAGCGGTATGATGGGCGGTGGCAGCTCCAGCACGGGGATCGCGTCCGGGTCCAACGACATGCCCATGGGCGCGCTGCTGCTGCCGCTGCCGCTGCCGCTGCTGTTCCCCAGACCCATAAGCCCCAGCGGCGTCGCCGCCATCGACGCCGCGTTTGTCAACGACAGGGAGAGCGGGGATGCGCGCGACGCGGCCATGTGCCTCCTTCCCCGGGTGTTGTAAGGGGCCAGCAGCTTCATGCACTCCAGGTAGCCCTCCCAGGCGGCGTAGTACATGGCCGGGAGGCCCTTTTCGTCCAGGATGTTGGGGTCCGCTCCGACCTCGAGCAGCGCCTGGAGGCAGGGCACGTTCCCTTCGCTGGCCGCGTGGACCAGCGGGGTCCAGCCGTAGAGCTTGTCCACCTGGTCCAGGTCTGCCCCGTACTGTTTCAGCAGCAGGAGGAGGTCCGGCGTCTGCCCGGACCTCGCTACCAGGTGCTGCGGGTAGAGCCCTTCGGCGTCGGGTAGGATCTGCGCCCCGTGCTGAAGCAGGAGCTCGACGATCGCGCTAGAGCCGTGCTCGCAGGCCAGATTCAGGGGTACGTGATCCGTGTCCGAGACAGGGTCCAGCCGTGCAGACTGCTCTAGGAGCAGATGGACGCACTCCAGGTGTCCATGGATGATGGCGTGGATCAGCGGCGTGAAGTTGTCGTGGTCGATACGGTCTATTGTCTTTGGGTCGGCTGTGAAAATAATATTCCCAAGGTCAGCTTACTGCGACGAGAAGAGTCAAGGACTGGCGTGAAGACGAGAAAGATAAGGGTTTGAAGGAAGATGGATAGAAATCAAGAAACTCACCTTCGAGCAGAGCGGCCAGCATGTTGAGGCGCCCATGCATGCTCGCATAATGCAGCGGCACTCGGCCGTAAACGTCGGTCCTACTGACGACCACACCCTTTGCCAGCCCGTAACCCAGGACGAACGAGTTGCCGTAGATTGTGGCCTGATGCAGGCAGTTCCTCTCGTTGATGTCGTCCTCCGACTGTATGTCCACCAGGCCCGTGCTCAGCAGCACCTCGAGCGACTCCTGCGGCCCTTCGTTGATGGACGCCAGGAAGGTCCGCGTGATGCGCTCCATCAGGGAAATGTCCATGTCAGTCGTCGGGTCTGGCGACGGCGACGATCGCATTCGCCCGAGAAGGTCCCTCAGCGAGTCCAAGTTCCCCGAAAGCACCGTCTCCAACAGGAGCGTGTCGACATCCCCTTCCTCCGTGCCCAGCAGGTGCTGACTGCTCACGATGTGGTCGCGGCTGCTGCTGTTGGTGTGGTCGCCGAAGCTGAAGTGGTCTCCATCGGCCCACGCGCCCAGCTCCTGCAGGCTTGTCGTCGCCTGGTCAGAGAGCTCGCTGATGACGGTGGCGTTGAAGAAGGGCTGCACTTCGACCGCCCTCGAGAGGTACAGTTCCTTCGTCTTGGACTTGGACGTCTTGTCCCACTTCTTGAGAATCTTGGAAAAGGCCGTTCCGTTGATCTCGACGAACTGCTGCAGCTTGTTCAGGTCGTTGGCGAACTGCTGGAACCCCTCCTGGAGAGTGGCGAACTTGGCAGATTTCCTTGAGATGCCATAACTCCGCGACTGGAGGACCTTCTTCTTGTCGAGGAGGGTCTTCAGTCGGATTTTGAGCTGTTGAGTGAGTGTTAGGTCGTTTGTCCTATTAGTGTGATAAACATCTAGGTCGAGCGTGGCTGTACGTGCAATACAAGGGGGTCATGGAGGGGGGGCGAGGGCTAATAACGAACCTCAGCTTCTTTTTGTAAATAGAAGGCATTGACTTTCTCCAATTCCCGTTCCTGTTTTGCCTTTAGTAATCCGCGAAGGACGCTCATGGTGAACAGGCTTGAAGCCGCCAGAGGGAAAGTTCCATCTTACCAGTTGGAAGAAGAATGTTGCCTTGTTTGCCTGCAGGGCGGCCTGTGAGTCTATAGGTGTTGCGGTGTGGTGGCTGTCATTTTGCGCGCTTAAGATAGGAGTGGCGGATAGTTTCTTGATCAGCTATTATTTGGCGCATGTCATGGGTTAGCAGCTGGTCAGGTCAAGGGCCACTCGTGCATGAGCAATGCGACGAAGAAGGGGGGTAAAACATATTTTAAAAAGGACTCAGGGGGCACGCCGGTGAGCGCATTCGGCCAAAGCAGAAGAAACAGGATCAAAGACAGCCACAAACAGCGAGTTTTCATCAACCTGCTTAACTCGTATCATATTTAATCTTCGCTTTGTGTGGAGCGAGCAACATCTGCATCACACGAGACCAGACGAGATGCGACGAGATGCAAGAAACGAAATATCGGGTAGTTAGACGTTAGACTATTAGGCAGGTGTTCACCTTCTTTAGAGCCTTGTAGTTCACAAAGCTTGCCGCATACTCTGGGACCTCAAGCTGCCGCTTTTGAATCTGCTTTCCGAACTTCCTGCAAGCACAGTCAGAATCTCAGACTGCCTCTTCCCCTCATGAAGCAGAAAGATTGACAACCGAAACCAGTGCCCTGGCCACGGACAGAAAACTGAGAGAGTTGGAGCTGCTGCAGTGGCAGCGACAGCGGCAGAATAAGAGTTTCGGCCTCGAAGTGGACGGAAGCACTCACATATTGAAGGATAGAAGCCGGGGACCGCTGACGAGCAGAGGCTTCCAGAGCGGGCCAAGAGAAAGCGGAGTCGACTGTGAGCTTCAGGGCGGGCGAGGACTCAGGGAGGAAGAGAGGTAGACGTAATTGCGTTTCCTTCAGGGCGGCCGCATGCAGAGAAGGACCACAGAGGAGGGACCAGCACGAATCAAAGGTTGCCCGGATGGAATGACCGCCGTAGTACTGAGAAGCCTCGAAAATTGACTGGCTGGCTGCTGAGATACGTGAGTCAAGGTCAAAGATACTAGTAAGGGGGCCAGACTTGGTAGGTAGTCTCGGGCAGCGAAAACCCAAAGCGATGGGCGTCAGCAGTGAAGCAGAATGGGGCACGTGGACCACTTCTGGGCTGTGGCACGACAGCAAATAGGATGCCAAGTTTGTAGTTTGTGTAACCGAATCATGTAGATATTCAGTGAAGGTATGGAGGACTGGTCATTGGGGGAGAAAGATGGGGGCTTGTGTATAAGGGATGAGGTGCAACAAGCTCGACTTCGAGTAGGTAGGTACCTTTGATAAGATGGGCAGTGCAGTTTTGTAGGTGGCAAGCACGTAGGTAAGGGACGACAGTAAATGCGAACTGATGGGGTGAGCAGTGCAGGCAGTGCATGTGGTTGTTGTATTGGCTCACACCAGAAGACCGAGCCAGCAAAGCACAACGGGGTTCGTTTTTAGGGTTTTTTTTCAAGCCGCAACGTTGTGCAGTCAAGCAGACAAGCAAGCAGAGGAAGGGAAACTAAGAACTGAATGGAGACCCCCATCACAAATAATGTTCACATTGACATACCCGGACGCTTTTGCCGAATTCGGTACCTAATATCAGATACACCCTGGGTTGTGGATGTACCACGACAGGCGGCCTAGAGATCAGTAGGTGCTTAGGTGGGGGTCAGCTCTATGCAAAGAAGGTTGCTTGCTTGAAGGATGCACCGAGGATGAGGATTCCAATAGAATGCCTGTTGGTGTCAAGGCGAAGACATGACGGTAGGATGCATATGATGTCCGCCGGGAAGTGGCACGGCCAGAAGTGACATTGTGATGTGACCACCCTTATTATTTGCCTTGCCCCTCAGGCAGCCAGTCAACAGATGAGCCAACCCGGGATAAGCGGGGGAGCTGCTCTGAGGCCTTGTCTCGACCTGTCCCGTCATGCCTTACCTTGCCTTGTTCTTGCGCAGCAGAGGGGGAATAACGTCGGCGATTGGATGCCCAGGAAGTCAGACAGGGAGGGTGGCCAGGATTGGTTTCTAACCTGCTTAAGCTGATCGATGCGCCACAAGAGGCACTAAGGCCAATGGCACTCTTTCTTTCCTCCTTGGAAATAAGATGCTTTCAACCATGAGAGTGGCCTCGAAAAACATTCATTTGCCCTTAGCTGAGGACGAGGCCAGTCGAAAGAGACGCTATCAAAACTCTCTCTCGAGCTATCACCATGAGTTTGCCGGGTCCTTGCTTGGCTGACGTAGTGAAGGAAGATCGATCTGAGAGACTGGAGAGTGAGAGATCTGCTTAATAAGGCCCTGCCGTCCAGTAGCTCGCCGTAGGCGAGGTCCAGGTTGAGGCTTTGGGGGATTAACCGTTAGGGGGTTGGGGTTGGGAGGAAATGGAGGGTTGCTAGTTTTTGGTGATGTCTTCTGAGGGGGATTCGTCGGTTTTCCCAAAACGGCATTCCCTAGCTGGAAAACAAAACAAATACAACATACAAGAGCTTACACGACAGCGGGACAAAATTTTGCCAGCTCGTGACCCCTGGGTATGAGTGCCTTACGTATGTTGTACAGTTATTAGGGGAATTGATGGAGGTTTCTGGATTCCACTCCCACATGCCCGCGGACCTGATAGGTCGTTGGGAGTGCTCACTGCGGTCGCTGGTTAGTGCTGCACAATTGCGGGCGGGCATCCACTATGGTTGGGCCGCCTGATAAAGTGACAGTGGCTGCCATGCTAGGTACCGAGCGCCATCTCCTTCTGGAAGCCCGTCCAATCAGCACCGGCGATCTGCCCATGTGCTTGCTCGACACGCTAAGCACGAGGCTGAACGGGCCATAGTGGGGACTGGAGATGGCACTACGGGGTCGAATCTTTAGAGGGGCAGCACCACCCGATCATGTACTTGGATTAGCAGGTGAGGGGCATTCAGTCGGAATTCTCTACCTCGTCCGTAGTAGTAGTTTCAGTAACTCCAATGAACCCCATTTGAGGTGACCCTGCCACCCACCTACCCGTAGACCCAAGTAAAATAACCCGTCATTATGGCAATCGTGACAATCGCGACATTTTTGGACTGTGGCGATCGTGGCAGCGCGAGAGCTTCATGCCGTCTATTTCTAAGTACCGGCCTGCCTACCACTTTACCGGTACCTTGTCCATCTATGATCAGGCCGACATGAGAGGGCCAGTAGATGGATAGCTAGCCTCACCAAACTGTGCTTCCGAGCTCTACTACGTATACTCTCATAACTTGATATTAGCGTGAAGGGCATGCACAAGTCGCTTTATACTACCCGGAATGCTTATATCCTACTGCTAGAGATAAGCTCATCCAGATGCATGCATCATGCAACCTCTTAAATACTTTCCCCATGAGCCTCGTGACCCTTATCCACAACAGGTGCCAATAATTAACTCTCGGTGTAAGTCGAAGAATAATCCTTTATATTCATGGCTATGGGATGTCTATCTGTCATAGGAAAGCAGAAACTTAATGCTCAGCATGCCATTAGAACCAAGTTTAAGGATAAAAATGAGAGTGAACCCCTTCTCTCATGATGCAAACATAGCCTGCCGTTCTGGTTCTTTCCTCGCGGGGATAGGGTCAGGTTTGGAGCTGATTAGCGGCTCTACGACGGGCAGATCCGCTTGGGGTGCGTCAGGCAGCGAAACACCGGCAACCTCGGCCTCCAGGGCCGCCAGCTCATCCTCGACTTCTTCTTCGTCCTGGTTCGACATCCTGCCACCGAGCATCTCACTTACTTCCTGCAGCGGGTATTAGCTTTCTATCTCGGCACAGGACAGGCAGAGTGAGGGGAGAGTGAGGGGAGAGTGAGGGGACAGGGAGGAGGAAAAGGAAAGCATGGGAGACAAAGGAGTCAAGTGGAGGCTTAGGGGTTCGTCTAACCCTCTGATACGCAATGGCGTCAGCGGTCTCCCCCATAAGCTTCTCGACATGCTCTATCCCGCCCATCTCCAGGTGGATCTCCTGCAACACCTTCGTGCCCTGTTGCAGCCCAAAGACGACGTCCTTTTGTATCAACGCGAACTCGACGCTTGACGCCAACTTCTCCAGCTGGTCCAGCTGGGCGTCAGTCTTAGCCAGAAGCGACTCCTGGTACTTCTTGCGCCGCAGCGCGAGCAACGCCTTCCTTTTGTCGCCCTGCGCGAGCATCTGCCTCGCGATGGCTGTCTCCTTGTCCGTCAGGATCGTTATACGCTTCTGGTATCGGTGCAGCTTGTCCCGCTGGTTCTTGAGGTCGAGGATGGCCCTGGAGGGAAAAGAGAGTTTGTGAGGTGCTGTCAATAGAGCCCCTTAAATGGTGTGCCTGGAAGAGATGCATACGACTCTGAGTGGCTTGACGTACTTATCCTGGGAGGTGACCCTACTCGCATTATTGCCCATGGTTGCGATGACTTGATAACAACAGGGATATTCATAGGCGAAAAGTATGGGATATGATGGTAGGATGGAGTCGCATGGCAGCTCCAAACCTCATCGTTGTCTCAAATGGCGCATTCCAACGGAATCCTGAGTATCGTCAGTCTAAACGTCGCGCGACTTGAAGGTTGCGAGCTGCCCGCCTGTAGCCGATGACCGTCGTCATTGCTGCAGGTCGCCGAGCTGTGGCACATGGAGTGGAACCTGCGTGAGCCTACCTCCGGGCTCTGCGGGATAAGGCATGCGACACGGACCAGGTCGAATGGCAGCCCCCGCCATGAGAGAGGGATGCAAGGTGGGGAAGGTATTTGTGGCTGAAGCTGACGACGAGTTGTGGCGTCATCGTCGTCACCCCCTGCACCACCATAGGCAGCGCATGATTTCCCCTCCAATCCCCTAACCGACATTGCAGCTGGTACTGTCTTCCAAGCTTGTGTCTGGCCATTGCAGGACTCAACAACTTTCATTGCTCGTACGTGATCCAAATAAATGCCCTCGCTCGTTAAGGGCATCTGACATCCGCCACCACGATCATCATTCAACATCCTGCCCGCCATGTCAACGCCAGCCGACTCAGTGAGTTTGCCTCATCCCCGGGTTTATCCTGATCCTCAAACACCTAGCTTTATGCAGTCTTGACAAGCTTGATATGACAACCTTACCCACCACGCACCACCCACTAATCCCCTGGAACTTTTCAAATTTCCGTAGAACAAAGCCACCACGACCCTTGGCCCAGAGTCACCAACCACAGCCAGGCCACTCGAGATGGACGACGACGACGTGCAGGAAATCGGCGTCCTTGAACCGTCCGCCGCTTCAGGAACGGCTGCGGCGACCACCGGCTCCACAGCAGCAGCGCTCGCGACAGACGAGGCTGCGCCGCCGAAGCCCCCGCGGCCAGTGAGCGAGTTTCAGAAGAACATGATAATGCTGAAGGAGGCCTTCCCCTCCATCGAGGAGGGCGTCATCAAGGCCGTCCTCACTGCCAGCGGGGGACGGATCGACCCTGCGTTTAATGCGCTGCTCGGTATGCTGGCCTCAGGACCTCGCCCGGCTTCCTGCCTTGTGACAAAAGTCTCATTCCCGATCTCGTAGGATGAGCTAACCATCGACCTTTCCCTCTGCCCATCTAGAAATGACCGACCCTGACGCCGCCAGCCGCGAGGTTGTCGAAGAGCCCCCTCCCCCGCAGCCGCCCCGGCCGCAGGCGCTCTCCCCACAAGCGCAGCTCGAGGCCGACGAGCTGTACGCCCGGCAGCTGGCGCAGCACTACGAGAACGTGGGCGCGTACGAGGCGCGCACGAGCAGCCGCTCCGGCGGGGTTGGGGGCGCCGGCGGCCGTCCGCCCCGGCAGCAGACCGGGCTGGACCCGGACCGCAACATCAGGCCCGGGAGCTCCGAGCGGGAGCACAGCTTCGTGGAGGATGACCTCCCCGTCATCAGGGAGAACCTTCGCAAGGGGTTCCAGGAGACCCAGAAGACGGTCAACTCGTGGTTCCAGACCATGAAGAAGCGCTTCGACGAGGAGTTCAACGAAGATGATCAGCACCAGCATCAGCAGGGACATGGGCAGGGGCAGCCCCAGCAAGGGCCCCACGGCCATCCCCAAGCGGGCCGCCGCCCGGGCGAGCCCGCCAGGCGGAGCGGCGACTACGACCGCTACGATGCGGACCCGCAGGTGCTGAGCGACGACTTTGCGGGGATGAAGTTCCACAGCGATGGGAGTGAGTTTTCCAGAACTGCGTTGTCCAGCGTTTCCCCAGCTGCAAAACAAAGGTTGAAAATAAAGGGGGAAAGGCTAACCATGAGCACTTGCAACACCAAAAAAAACCACAGCCCCAATCCGCGACACACACGCCCATCAAAACCCAAACCTCTTCCGGCCCCCGCCCCCTTCCACCTCCCCCAAGCCCCCCGGCGCCGCCGACGGCCGCAAGGTGGCATTCCGCGAGGGCGTGGACGACATCGGCGACCCGTACGACGCCTCCCCCCGGATCCCGCCCAAGGACGGCGCGGCGGCCGGCGCTTCTGCCCCGACGCCGGCGACCAAGTCGAGCAAGTGGCAGCCCCTCTCGACCGTCGAGCCGAGCCCCATCGCCGAGAATGACCCGTTCAGTCTGGGCGACAGCGACGACGAGAGGGACGGCCACGCCGGGGCCGCCGGCGGCCACTCGAGGAGCAACAGCAAGAAGGGCGGCGAGATCAAGCTGGAGGACTCGGAGAGGCTGCGGGCCGCGGCCGCCGAGGCCATGAACGAGAGCCTTGTCGACGAGGCGGGGAAGAAGGGCGGCGTTGGTGATGCTGCCAAGAAGGATTGATGAGGGGCTCTCTTTTCTCCTCGTTTTTTTTTACTTTGCTTTGTGTGTAACACCTAGGTAGGTCTGGGGGCGCCTTGATTGATTTGCCTTTGCACAACTTGTTGGGAGACGGGGGATCATTCAGATATTTTGTCTCCTTCTTTTGGCTTTTTAGCCCTCTCGTTTTCCCTTTTGCCTCTTCACTCTTCCCTCGAGAGCAGGATGAACGAACGATTGGACACACAGCATGTGATTTTAACAGAATCAATACCTTTATAGCAGTTTCATTTTATCGGCCTGAAAAATCCTCTTATCTGCCTTCGTTCGATTGAGTAAAAGCACTTCGTTAACTTGCGAAAAGCTTATATTAACGCGAATGGCCCCTGAGCATCATGTATGTGAGATGTACATGTGCCAGGACAAAAATGGGTGACAGTTAATGCAGAATGGGCCTCCAGAGGAAGAATTACTTGCGATTCTATCTGAGTCGAAGAAATGTAATAGATAGGTGTATAGGGACTCGGTGACTACATCCCCATCGACAAGGAAAAGTTGTCCCTAAAGCACCTCGAGGACGAAAATGTGAAGAACAAGCCCCCGCAGTGCTACAAGGACTGATAGACCTTCTAGATTTGAGCCACGTACCCCTTATCAAGGACTGCCTCCATACTTGCCTTGTTTCGGTCCAGCCCCTGATTCGGGAATGGAGGCGGGATACCTACGGTTTTAGGAGGATGCGTGGCGTCACAGCAAGAGAATACTGGACTCGCGGTTGGGTACCGCAACACCAAGATTCAGTAGTCTAAAAGCCTGGGAGTCCAAGCCTCTACTCCCCAGCGTAGGTAGTTCTAAGCTAGAACCCAAAACACCAAACCAAAGAGAAGACAAAAGAGACCCAAAAGCCAGAAGTCGCCTCCCGAGGCCAATGCAGTTGGGGAAATAGATTTCGTCAAGTGTGATACCGTCCCGATCCGACCATGCAATGCAACCGCCTACCAGCCAGCCAACCGCAGTCTCAACAATCCCATGACGCCCCCTCGGCCACCAGCGGTATATCTCAAGGGCATGTCCTCCGAAGAAGGCTCCATCAGTACGGACCTGACGTGGATACAATATTTACACCAAAACAAACGCGGGGAGAAAGAAGGGAAGACGAGAGAGAGAGAGGAGGGGAGGAAAAAAAGACGTGTGGTGGCAAAACAGAGGGTAAAAGGAGAACGGCGCCATCTCCCCAAATACAACGGACGGCAGATATATCGATCAGCAGATCAACAGACATCGTGGCAAGTCGACTTTAAATAACAACATCCACGTGGGTGCTGAGTATTCGCCGTATCGCAACGTAAAGAGAGTAGATCCTCTGCCAGGGTAGAAACCTTCAAGGCAACCTCAGCATCCTATTCAGCCTCAGGAGTTCTAGTCAGCGTTTCTGAGTGGAAGAGGAAAGAAAGTAAGAGGAGAAAAGGAAGAAAGAAAAGAGGCCTGCGCAATTACAATAAACGAGAGGTATGCTCGGCCCCTGACACATCAAATATACAGATAGCCGTTCGTTCCATAGCGACTCTCTAGTCGATCATGACGTAGTCGTCCCTGCGTGGCACCGGGGGCTGTTGTTGGGGTTGCGCCCTCGGCGGGTACTCGCCTGAGACAGAGGCGTAGGTATGTGTAGGCGGTCGAGGGGGAGGTACAATGCCGCTAGGGCCAGCAAATCTTGTGGGCAGTGTCAGTACCCGTAAATGCTCCTGTGTATGGTATATTGGAGCATCAGAGGCGGAACCACTTGGGGAGAAAGACATACCGATGGGACGGAGGGAGTTCAGAAGCAATCCTTCGACCGTCCCTATCGACCCGAAACCCTGGTTGGCCAGCGGGCTCGACACATCGGTAATAGTGGTCCCCTGGCGGTGTTGAGACAATCCTCAAAGACGCGTCGTGGCGTTGCTGCAGGGAAGATATTGTCGGGGCATGGCCCGCTCTCATAGGTTCGTAATCGTCCCTCACTGGCACTACACGTCCAGCAGGTCGAGGGGGCCACGGGGGTTCGCGATAGATGGGTAGGTGGCCCGTCTGACGATCAGTATGGGCGGCGTCAGTGGGGATCTGGCTCGGTCCTCGGATCTCTGGGGCCTCGCCCTCTCTGAGGGAAGTTCCTGGGTCTCGATATTCAGGACGCGAGGAGACATAGACAATCCTCTCCGGACGTCTATGCCAGCTCTCGACCGTGATGGGATGCCAGTCCGTCCTAAGGATCGGACTATCTACACGCTCTCTCAGGAGGATACGGTTCTCTGCCATTGCGACAGCCCGCCCGTCGTTCGAGAAAGATCGTGGCTGATGCGCGAGAAGGGGAGGAGGGGAAGGGGCATGGCCACCACCCTCAGGAGGCCTAGGTCTTCGCGCGGCTCCGTACGGCTCCTGCTGGGAGAGCAGGACAGGGGCACGCACGGCGGAGGGCCCGGGGATTTGACGTGGCAGCTCCGCAGCTCGTGGGTGAGCGCGGGCAGCATACGCGGCAACCCCCTCGAATTGTCGCTCCCCAAAGGCGCGTGGCTCTCTCAGAGGCTCGCGCTCCCTCGGCGAAAAGAACACGGGCGAACGATAGTCGTCCTTCTCAGGGCGAGCCGGGCTGGCGGACCGCCGTCGTAACAAAGGCGAAGGCTGCAGCTGCGATCGCGAGGGAATGGCGCGCACAAAGATGGCGCCCATACTTTTCTCCAGGTTTGTATCCGGATTCCTCTCTAGACCTGGTGACCTCGGCTCGATGGATGGCACGAGGTAATCCTTCAGATCGAGGGCTGGTCTGGCCGAGGAGTCGGGCCACCGTTTGTACTCCATCGCTCCTAAAGGACGAACCGTAGGTATACTATCCTGGGAGACAACCCGTTCATGGCTTTGTCGGTAACCTGACATTGGTTGCGGTCTGGACAACGGTAGTAAGAGGCGGTCCATGGAATCCAAGGGGGTGTGAGCTGCCGTGGCAGGATCGGTACGGTAGGAAGAGCGATCATTTTCGCCCCAGGATTCGAGTAGCCGACCGTTCATGTCATATACCTGCCGTGATACTGGCGGCTTGTAGCTGACAGAGCCATCAGGAGGTACAGGCGCTGTTGCAGGTGAGGGGCGCGACAGTCCGTCACTGCGATGCTCGTGACGAACTCTCTCTCGGGCTTGTTCCCATCGGGCCTGGGCAGCCGCCTCATACCTCCTGAAGCCCCTAGGCTTGCGGCGCGAGCCCAAATGGCTCGTAGGCAGAGCCTGCTGCCTGTGGTGAACCTCTACGCCATCCATGCGCTCGCTCGGGCCATTCAGGCGAGTCTCGGCTTGGCGTTGGGGCGGAGGAACATTGCTGTTCGTACCATGAGCCTGAGCCCGCGACTGCGCCCGAGCCTGAGCCTGAGCCTGAGCCTGAGGATGAACCTGAGCCGGGGCTGGAGCTGGAGCTGGAGCTGGGGCGTGCGTGTGTGCCTGTGCCTGGGCGTGGACCAAAGCCTGAGCTAGAGCATCAGCCCGACCCAGGCCACCTGGCCTGGAATTTCCACCACCGGCAGAGGCAGAAGAGGAGACAGGAGAGAGGGTTTCATCATCTTCGCTGTCATCACTCTCGTATTCACTGTCATCATCGGAGTCCTCAGAGTCCGAGATGACAATGACCTCACGGAGGATCTCATCGAGCTGGTCCCTGCCCGTTTCCTCATCTCCTCGCCACTTGACGAGGATGTCCAGGCACAGGGACTCGATCGCCTTCCTGGCAACGTGCCAGTTGGTCTCCTTGAGAAGCTGGTCATAGCGAGTATGTGTGTGGCGGATGTGGGCGAGCACAGCGAGTTGCACACGCCGAGATAGCGTGAGTTGCGGCGCCAAGCCGACCGTCCTGTCACCCTTGTGGTTCGGGCCCTGTGTAGGAAAAAATATATATTGTTGATCTCCTGCAAATGATGAAGACAAGGAAGGGAAGGCGGGTTGCGCGAGGAGGGATGAAGATGATGGGGACCAATGGTGTTGGTGCAGTGGGGAACCTTACCTTTCTAAAAGAATGGTCAATTATTATCTGACGATCCGTGTTGGGCATCCGTGGGAAGAGGTCCCTCATGACAGCATCCGCTTGGGCATTAATCTCCTCCTGTGTCTCGGGGATTGGCTCTGGGTGACCATCTGCAACCTCCATGAAGTACTCCGTGTCTTGGCCAAGCTGGGCGCGGGCCTCTTCTACGATCGTCCGCCGGATGTGGTGCCCAACACGGTTGAGATGAATCGTGAGCCGGCTCTCGTCCTTGTCTTTCGTGTTCTGTCCCGTGCGATCCCGTCTTAGTGGCCGAGAATGCCGGTTTCCCTGTTCCATGAATAAGAGAAGCCGGTGACATACCGAGACAATGAATATCATAGCATCTTTCTCCCTTGAGAGCTCTTTGCAGGCCGTGGTCAAGCTTGGATTCCCAATAGGAACAAACTCGAACCCCGGCGGAGGCTCTCGCGCGGTTGTAATCTGGATAGAAGAATGCTGTTATACAACTGAAGAGGCGGAGCGAGCGGGAGGGCGCAAAACGACGAGCGCAAAGAAAGAAGGAGAAGAGGGCATAGAGGATCATCAGGTGGCGGGTAGAAGGAGGATGGATCGTAGGCAACAAGGATCTTAAGAGCGCGACTTCTTCGCTGCCAACCTACCTGGAACTCGAGTTTCTTCTTCTTGTCCTTATTCTCAACCAACTCGAAGTACGACTGGTGTGTTGATTTCGGCAGTGGCACATGAGCCCTCGCAATCAAGCTTGGGGGAGGGGGTGCCGCTGCCCACCGATCACGGTGACGGGCATTCTTTTTGTGGCGGTCCTTCGCTTTGCTGCCAGATGCCACGGCAGCTGCCGCCTTTTTCTCTCTTCCCATGGTTCCCCCAAAGACGCCTGGTCATAAGCTTACCATATTAAAGAAAGGACTGGAGATCAAAGGGAGTACGACTGAGGCAGGTAGGAGGCACAAATGCGACAGCGATCAGAGCGAG
>PYSP01000375.1:0-33094 GCA_003049395.1 Pseudohalonectria lignicola
GCCTGGTCTTGACGGGGCTGCAGTTTGGGAGTAAGGGCGACGACGCGACTGGGTTTGGGTCCTTGACGTGGCGAGATTGATGGAGGAGATTGCGAGGTTGATACCGTGGCCAACAAGTATCAAGTGACCGGAGAGCAGGTCAGTAGGGAAGGACAGGATTTTAGTAGGTGGGTGCGAAGGAAGAAAAGTTGATGGGGTTAAAGAGGAAATCCGTGAGAGGTTGAACCAAGGCAGGCGCGACGAAGGCACAGACCTGTTCGGGCGGAGGTGGCAGGTGCCTACAGATGGAAGGAACCACGGTGAGCCACTCTATCCCTTTCCTCGTCTGCATCGCGGCCTTGGTTAGTGCTCGAGCCTTTCTCCCAGAGGTATATTAAACCGAGCATGTGGTAGGTGTGGTTACGGCAAGGTCATGACGATGTCCTTAGATCTTAAGGTCTGAGGTCGCCCGAGGCCAATATGGACGTAATAGACCTGTTATCGTTAATCGTCGTTACTTTGAAATCAGCTGTTAGTATCCGGGAGATGTGGTAGGTGTTCAGCCACCAGGCGCGCTGCTCCGACTCGCGCTTTACCTCGAACTGCTTCCACGGGTTCACGACCCAGGGGAGGTGCCAGAGCGGGGTTATGGTGTTGGTGATGGGCCCCGAGACGAACATGCAGTGAACGGTCATGTCGGCGCTGAAGCCATTCTTGGCTCCCTGCTGCGCCTGGTCGAACCAGGGCGTGCCGCCCGTCGTCGCGGGCGACCGCGTCCAGCGTTGCGAGCCCGAAGTCGATAAGCACGGCGCCCCGTGCCTCGCTGAAGAGTATGTTGGACGGCTTAATGTCGTTGTGGAGGACCTTCTTCCCCCGCAGGTGCAGCACCGCGCGCGACATGTCGGCAGGCACGCGCGCCGCGTGGCTCCTGGTGCCGAGGAAGCCAGCCTGCTGACGAAGACAGTCTCTTTAGCTGTCTGTGCCAGCGCCAGTAACTCGGCCTCTGTAGTTGACGTGGTGACTGTATTTTGCTTATTGGCTCTCCAGGCGATGGTACTGCCTAGGAACTTGATCAGAAAATCCCATCAGGAACGGCCTTGATGCCTTCCGCGTTTCTTTTAGTTCGATCTGCGAAGGCGCGAGCGTCTCTTGCACTCCAGACGCGTTAGAGCAGCTTGACCAAGAAGGTAAGAAAGGACACCCGAATTTCATTCGTGTCGCCGCTGACAATCGTGCAGATCTCCAGAATCTAGCCCTTGATCTTCTCTCGGCATTGCATTGCAAAGCCTTCGGACCTCGCGTGTGCTTCATTCCAGCGGCCGTGGTAAAAATCTTTTCAGCGACCTGTCGAGACTTAATTCCGCAGTTAACTCCGATAATTTTGACCTCGACCATGTCAAACCTCTTCATAAGTCTGCCATCGCCGACGATGACGACGCCCGCATCTGGGATCAAGTGTACCACGCCGTCACCAAATCCAACAAACTCCCTGGCTGCGTAATACTAGCAGCTTCGCGAACTCCTCCGAATACCGTCGGGATGTGGATCGGGTCCTTAAGGAGGAGCTTGGTCCTCTTTATGTCGGGCTTCCTCGTTTCTGGGAGACATACTTTGGATGTGTGGCCAATCTTGGGACAGCATCCAATGCTGTCTTTAAGAAGTGCATTGAAGGCGGCGACCCACTCTTCAGCGAGGGATGGAGTGGATGGCCGAAGGATGCAAACCAGGACGATGTCTTGAGTTGGTTCGCGGACCTGTGTAACAAGCTGGCGGCATTTGCAGAAGACTACAGGTCAACTACGACACTTCAATGACGGCCAGTGGCACAGCCGAACAACCCGAATCAAGGCTCCACGGCGGAACGCAAGCTGAACCGTAAGCTGGATGTCGGCTTCGTGGACGATCCCACGGCTGGAAAAGACTCTCGATGCCACTGGTCGCAAATCCTCGTACCAGGCGAGTTGAAGAGCAATCCATCGGCCGACAACGTGTCAGAGGCTTGGACTGATATTGGGACGTATGCGAGAGAAGTGCTCGCTGCTCAGGATACTCGTACGCTGCCTAAGGCAGCGAGGACTTCGATACCGCTAGCTTGAGAGAAGTTCAGTGCGCACAATTGGCAGCTGAAAACACAAATTAACAACACTCGAGGTTTATAACAAGCCCCGGCAGGCCTACCTTTATTTGGTCCAAGACTTCCGGTGACATCAACAGCCAAGCCGGGGCATCTGTGAGACCGCCAGCGTCACGTTCGTAGAGGGGACGAAAGGCTCTCTAAGAAGGAAAGGAAAGTAAGCCAAAGAGCAAAAGGCCGCTGTTCAGTGCGATCGCGTAATCCTGGCACGCGCCGACCCGCAGAATGTTATTAGAGAAGTAGCGACTTACTTCCGCCAAGGTGTTAAGGAGTACCTATGCAAGATAGAAAGAGCGAGTGATTTGCGCGGCAACACAAGGGGGGAGACGCGCTCTCCGCCATCCTTGCAATGAACGGTGATTTCTCGCGTATCCACCTGGTGGCGGGGGGCACGTGTTAACGCGTTTTTCCGGCGTGGCGACCCGTGCACCGACTCCTCATTTTTTTGTGTCACAGCCGGAGGGGCAACAGGTAAAGGGGCGATCCCGATTCAATTGCGCCTTGTTTCATCAAGCATCAGTTGCTCAATCGAGCAGGCCTTAACGCAATGTCAGCCGGGCTGCTTGAGGGCGGCGTATATATCAAGGACGAAGATATCGGAGGTGACACACCTCCCGTTGTTAGAGCGTGGCTTCTCGGGGTGCAACAAAAACGCCGCGAGGGAAACCGTCAGCAGCCCGTCCAGCGCATTAAAGCGGTCCCTCCCGCGACATCAGAAGATAGCCCCTCCTCTCCCAACGCTGACCACGACGAGAACGTGCCGCCTACGCCCGGCAAGCAACTGCTTGCTCCCAATGGAGATTCGCAGGCTGAACTCGAGGCGCTGAAAACGCAGTTCGCCGTTCTTGTTGAGACGGTGCAAACGACGCTCACCAGTCTCTCGATGACGCAGAATGAAGCGTCTTTCCGGGAATCGATTCTTGAGCGGATAGCCGGATTTTCAGCAGCCCTAGAAGCTCTTGCGAATCGACAATCGAATGAGGACGCATCTGACAATGGAGCTCCGGGCGCTCACCTTGTGCTCGAGCGGGAGCCAGCCGGGGAGCTAGCCGGGGAGCCCCCGCAAGAACCGGAAGGTGCGAATGATAGGCCGGACGAGGAGCTCGCGCCGGCCAAGAACCAGGAGTTCGCGAGACTGGCCGAGAACGAGAGACAGCTGGCCGAGAACAAGGAGAACGAAGAGGCAAAACTGCGCCCCGAGATCGAAAGGCTCAAAAATGCTCCGGCCCCGGCCACCGCCGAGGCAGCCCAACCTTCTCCGCCACTACCACCAGCCGGGGCAGCCGAACACAATCATCCAACCACTGAGAAAGCATCCTCCGCTCTCCGAGCTCCCGCCTCGAACGCCTCAGTCCACAGCGTCGGCGCGGCCCCGACCACCTTGTCTGCTGCCGCTGCCACACCCCAAAGACCGTCCCCATCGATCCAGGCTCCGTCGGCTTCTGCGGCGGATCCCGAGCGACTGCCGGATGCAGACGAACACACCTCCGTCTCAGCACCGCCAGATGTTGCAGCATCCAGCCACACAGCTTCGTCTAATCTCGCCCCTGTCCCAGGCCGAAAGCCACTCCCTTCGGGCCCTCCACCTGCTGCTGTCCACACAGCCCTAAAAGCCTCTACATCGCGGCCTTCTACCCCAGGTGACGACTCAGAGCCCATTGACCTTGACTCCGAAGACGAACCGACTGCATCAATTGCCACCGCAGGCCCAAGTCCAGCTCCGTCAACGACAGCACAGCCTCCCAGCGAACCCGAGGATCCCGAGGAACTACTGGATGCACCCCCAACTACAGGCTCCTCAGATCTCTCCTCTTCCAACACCCCACCAACGGGTTCCACAAGCTCCTCCTCACATGAAGACGACACCGGGGACGAGCCTGACCAAACCGATATCGACATCGACCGTCCGCCGCCGCCTGCAACCCCAGAGAGACAGCCAAGCAAATCCGACGCAGCCCAGCGCAGTCTCCATCCAAAGGCCACGAACGCCGCCTCCGAGGATGTGATCGATCTCGACGAGATTCATTCGCCATCCCAACCTCTACCGGCGGCTTGGCCAGAGCTCCAGGGGACCACCGAAAATCAGATCACAACTCTAATCGCATACGGCAAGCACACGTGTCCACGGACGGACTGGGACCAATTTCAACTCGGCAGGTTTGTGCGGGGGGATGTGTTACACGCGCTTTTGGGGATGGACCTACAGGACCGCTACAACTTGGATTTTCGTCCTCAAAAACTTGCCAAGTTGCGAGAGGAGAGCCACGGCATCGGCCTTGCCAACCTGCAAAAGGAGAAAGACGGCACCGTTGTGTTCTATAACGTCAATGCTGCGAACCAGCTTTCCGAAGAGAAAAACCATTTCGTCATTGCGGTTGTCAACTGGAAGGAGAAAACATTCACCGCTTGGGGCATGAGCGAGGAGATGGTTGCCAAGTCGAAGGCCGAGTACGACAAAGTGCTGGGTTCTCTTGTCGGAATTTCCAACGAGGTGAGAAATCCACCTATGTTCTATAATAGGCACCTAACTAACTACCTCAGCTCGACGACTATACCGGCAACTGCTGTGCCTTTCGGTGTCTCGACGCCGTGCGATCCCACTTTGGCATAGATACAACTTCGCGGCCAGACCCGGCTACCGTTCGGCTCTTCTACCTGGAACGCCTGTTGGAGAACCGGATACCTCACGAGAAGATCGTCGGCACAGCTACAGCCGCCTCCACGTCGCAGCCTCCAGCTCCTCAAGATGGTTTGCCTTTCCGTGGACAGCCAGTCCCTACCAGCGTGGCGGCTTCATCTGGTCTTGCCACTGCCGCAGTCCTGAAACCACTGTCAGTCACCACCCCGACAGCTCTGCAGGACACGGTTGTCGCCATCTTGGCCACCGGGTCAGCCGCGGCCGACGACCCCCTTGCCGCAGCTACGGACCCTCCGTCAGCTGGACCGTCCGCCACCCCCGGATCACCAGATGCCGACGATAACGAAATGGCGGCGCTCAAGCTGGCAGCTTTCACCAACGCTCAATTCGCCTTGGGCGAACCGGAACCCCCTACCCCAGACCAGCTGCGGCTCCACACCCGCCCTCGTCAGACGACGCGAAAGCCGCCATCCTCTCACCCGCCATTGCCCTCCAGCCTTGCCGGCTCCAAGCAGATCAGAAAACCCAAGTTACGACCACGCCAGGGAAAGGACGTCTCAAGTCAAAGGGCGTCTCCGACGAAGCCGCTCGCTAACCAATCAGACGAGTTGCCGGCGTCGAACCTGCAGCCCGACGGCCCGGACAACTCAAGTGCTGAATCAGCTTTCGAGCAACCACCGAAAAGGCGGAAGAAGGACTCAACTCCGCAAACGCTGGCCGAGGAACTTCTCACCTCGGAGGCCACTTTGTGCTTCCGGCGCCACGTCGTTACATACCAACAGATTGTCGCTTCAGGGGAAACACGAGCCACCCTCGCAATGAACTTTCCGGGGGGTGCTGATACTTTGGAGGCGCGCAAGGCCGAGGTGGTTCAGTATCTCACACTAAGCTGCACACTGGAAACCAAATCGGCGGTTTATGCGGTACTTTCTCGAATCGCTATGATCGCGGCTACCCAAAAGCTGGATGATATGGCCAAGGCGGCAGGGTATACCAATTTACCATCAAGGCTTATGGATGAAGTGGTGAACGGCCTTGGGCTGAACATTAAAAGGACTACCATTTCGAAGAAGATGACGCAAGCTCGCCGGTGGAGGGAGATGCTCGGCCCCTACCGTGGTCTCTTATTCTTCATTAGCCACCTTACGAACTACGAGGAAGTCAACGAAGGGGCTGCCCAAGGAATCCTCGCTCGGCTCCACCAAAAGAGGGAGACATCTGAAAGACTGCATGAGATCGGCCAGGTGTTTCTCAACTCCATTATACACGGTAAGGAGTATCCTCCGATGCTTTGGGAACAAGTGGCCCCCGAGGCGCTTAAGCATCTGCCCGTCGAGGAGATCATCAAGCTGTTCCGGGTCAAGTACATCACCGAGAACGTGGTAGACCTGCCGAGCTGGGACAAGCCGGTGGATTGGCACTGGGATTGGCCGACCGCGCCCGACCTGCCCCAGGGCGAAGAAAACAAGAAGTGCATGGTCTGCCAAGAGCAAAGATGCGACTGCATCAAGCGTTTCACCACACCACATCTCCGAGTTCGGAAGGCCGACACAGAGCAGCTTGGACTCTGCCTCCAGGCTGGTGAGGCATACGGGAAGGGCAGCATCATCGGGGAGTTCGTTGGACGCCTGGTACGCCCGGGCGGG
The DNA here is from genome assembly GCA_003049395.1 of Pseudohalonectria lignicola. Classification (NCBI taxonomy): domain Eukaryota; kingdom Fungi; phylum Ascomycota; class Sordariomycetes; order Magnaporthales; family Ophioceraceae; genus Pseudohalonectria; species Pseudohalonectria lignicola. Next base: position 6,398 of record PYSP01000375.1, read on the forward strand.
ATCGAAGACGACTATGGCATGGATTTTTGCAGGACAGATCTGCCTGGTAAACCAACACCCGGCGTGCTCCACACCAGTGACGAGAGTAATCTGTTTAGGTTCTTGAACCACAGGTGCCGAGAATACTCAGTCGATATCCGGGGCATGATGGTATCAATGAGGTACAGGATGGTCGTCGTAGCGAGGCGCGACATATGCGATGGGGAGGAGCTTACAATGTCGTACGGCGCGAAATACTTTGCTCAGGAGTGCCAGTGCCAAGATTGTCAGCCGTTATAAGATAGGACTTAGATACTTTCTTTCCCCTTCTTTTAAGCTGTATAAGCAGAAATGGAAATGATTTTAGTGTTCAGATTATGGGTGTCGTGTCACGGTAAATTTTCTCTTAAATGTTCACGATCGCGTGACTTTCACCTTCCACGCACCTTATGTAAGGTTCCAACTGGTGCGGAAGAAGCTTAATCATCATTCGCGTATTCTCACGTGATTTGGGTTTTTCCCTTAATGCTACGTAGCAGGCAGAAACGCACCTGAGCGGTGTTTAATAGGGTAGGTTATATACACGTGATAATATGGAGAGAGAAGGTCCGGGCTCTAATGGGGGGGTCATGGTAGGGTGCTCCCCACTGGGCTTGTGGCTATTTGAGCGACCTTCGACTCCACCGCTATCTTATGAACTGGTGAAGAGTTCCGATAGTAATCTCATTACGAGGCTTATAACAATGTTAATTCCCACACACTTAAGCACCGCGTAAAGACTAAAAGAAGTCATACTACCTCCTAATTAACCGGGAGCTAGAAGGGATACTGGCGTTTAATGTGTTTGATATGGTCTGCAAAGCTAGCTCACGTGATTTATACCAGTTTTCCGATCCATCCCCGGCTCTAATCAGGTGACGGGATTTGTTTCTCCGACTCCGAACCTTCAGCTAGACCAGCAAGACATGTGCAGCAGGCTTGTCCAGTCACCGGAGTGAACGAACCGTTGCCAGCGCGACAAGCATAATGGAGGATATCGAAGAGCTGCGACGGTTGCTACAAGAAGAAAAACGCCGACGGGAAGAGGCCGAGAGTCGTGCACTGGAGAACCAACGCCAACGCGAAGAGGAGCAACGGCGACGCGAAGAGGTCGAAGAACTTGCCGAAGCGTCGCGGCCACAGACCCTTCAGCAATATCTCGAGGCCTGTCACTCGCTCAGTCTTGCTATTCAGGTAGTCACTGACCGATCTTTGACTACGCAAGGCGATACTACCGACCCGACCGGCCGAATTTTCCCTCGACGCATCGTCCCTTGGGACGACTTCGCGTCAAGGCAAGAGGAGATCTGGGACGACCTTTCAATCAGCGACCCGTTCTCCTCCCTGCCCGCCTTTCCGTCTCAGCATCAGTTGGAATATGTGAAGTCGCTGCTCAAGCCCATTAGCAGTGAGCTTGGGCTCCGGGACTTTGAGCGTGATGTCGTCGAAAACGCGGTGCAGAAGCTGGTTGATGGGGCATACATGGATCCACTGCTACGAAGCAGTCTCAACCTTCAAGGAACCGTCACGTTCGAGAGCCATACGAACCACGGTACCACCACCAACGACGACCCCATCTCCGAGCCTATGGAGCGCATGTCTCTCAGCCGGGGGGCCGGTGCAGCGGCATCGACATCAGCATCCGGGGCGAAGCTGCCGGCGGCTCCTAAGGCACGTCGCAGGGCCAGGGGAAAAGGCAATCGGGCGGACCAGTTCTGCATATACAGGACCTCGGACGGCCAGAATGTCCCTGCGCTCGCTATCGAATATAAGGCCCCGCACAAGCTGAGCACAGACGAGGTCGTCACGGGCCTCGAATCGGAGATCTGGCCGGAGCGTGACGTGATTAATAAGGATGGTCATGGCTTCGCCTTCACGGCCAGAGCGCTCGCCGCCGCCGTCGTCACCCAGCTCTTCTCTTACATGATCGGCAAGGGCATCCAGTACGGCTATGTGTGCACGGGGCAGGCTTTCGTCTTCCTCCACATCCCCGATGACCCGTCCACCGTCTACTTCTCGGTGTGCTTGCCGAACCTGGACGTGACCGATGAGGACGAGACGAGGCTCCATCGCACGGCCGTCGCGCAGGTCTTTGCCTTCATTCTACAGGCTCTCCGCACGAGGCCCCCACCCGAGTCATGGCATGATGAAGCTGAGAGGCTGGGTACCTGGGCTGTCGAGTATGACGATATCCTGAGGAATATCCCCCCGACGGACCGAAAACCTAAGGAACCCCACGCCTCTCCTTACAAGCCCCAGCATTGGAAGGGCTTCAAGCGATCGCCAATTCGGACCCGCTCCCGCTGTCAGCAACCAGACGCCAATGTTAGACGTCCAGAAGATGGGGACGAGGATCCTCCTTCCCCTACCCCGAAGCCATCTCGTACTGGTGGGAGTATGGTGCCGTCGACGGGGGGAGGTGGTGGGAAACGAGGACACCAAAGAGGCGGCAAGCAGGAGCAGGTCCACGCGACGAATCCGAGCATACAAAGCCGGCCATTCTGCACTCAGCGATGCCTCCTGGGATTAGCACACGGCGGGCCTATGGACGAGAACTGCCTTAACTCGGTCCACCACGGGCAGAGGCACATCGACCGGCTCGAGTTCCTCCGCCTCATCCGCGACCAGCTTGCCACCGACCGTGGCCGTGACGCGGACTGCGCTCCACTCCATCGAACCGGCAGGTGCGGGTCGCTCTTCAAGGTGCGGCTCTCATCTCATGGCTATACGCTTGTCGCCAAGGGTATGGAGAGTCTCGACCGTGCTCGTCTGCAGCACGAGAACGAGATGTACGACCGACTCCGAGCCATCCAGGGGAAGCATGTCCCCGTATGTCTCGGTAGCATAAACTTAATTCTGCCCTACTACTACAACAGCGGCGTCTACGTGCACTTGATGTTTCTCAGTTGGGCTGGACAACCTTTGTTTGACTGCGACCAGGTCGACAAGGCGGGCCTCGCCAGAGCAGTCACCACAATGTTCGAGGCGATCCACCAACTACGCGTTCTCCACCGTGACGCAGAGCCACGCAACATCCTGTATGATATAAAGAGTGGCAGTCTCATGGTTGTGGATTTCGAGCGCGCGGAGTTCCGCGATCGCCAGCCTCTCAGCTTGATAGGCCCTAATTGCCAGAATCGGAAGAGGAAGCGTGGGATATCGCAGAAACAGGAGAAGGACGATTTCGCCAGTGAGCTGGAGTCCGCTACAGAGAAAGTTTCTAGGTGTTTTGCGAGCGCACCCAGCCATGCAGTTTAGACGAGTTCGTCAGCGCGGAGGGGTGCAAAGATGAGAACAGTGCTGTTAAAAGCGGGTTCGTAGATAACGAGTAATAAATAAGCGAGAGACCAGGTGGTAATCGTTTTCTAGCCGAGATTTGAAGCGTGACTTGAGTATGCCATTTTGGCTGGAGGTGAGTGGAAGGAACCAGAGAAAATGAGAGGTGTTAACAATCGGCCGAGGGTGCCTTACGGTGTAGTCGTCGATTCATGACATGGTACTCGCACGAGGGGACGAGCTCACCCCACCGTCGAGACCTCTCCTCCGCTGCCATCTTCGCTGCCGTCCATGATCTCCGACGTCCTAGTTATCATTATTATACACAATATTTACTTTGTTTCTGCCACATAATTGCGTATTTACCCCCTATCTCGAGCAGCTCCTCATGGGTGCCCTTCTCGACAATGCAGCCGGCATGGAGGACGATGATCTGGTCCGCGTGGGTGACGGTCGAGAGGCGATGGCTGTAGGTTTAGGTGGCAACCGGGAAGATTTAGTTAGTTAATTTAGTTAGGTAGGTAAGGTAAGTGAGGTAAGCTAAGATGAAGAGAAGGCAGCTAATAAACAAACAGACTGAACACATACGCTATAATTAGTAACGTCCGATCCTGCCCCAGGCTATTACCTTGGATCAGCCTGGATTGGATCTGTTGCTCCGTCTCGCTGTCTAGGGCCGAAGTTGCCTCGTCCAGCATGATGATCTTGGGGTTCTTGAGGATCAGGCGGGCGATGGCGACCCGCTGCTTCTCCCCGCCGCTCAGGCGGAGGCCACGCTCCCCAACCTTGGTGTTATAGCCGTCGCTGAAGCTCATGATGCGGTCGTGGATGCTCGCAGCGCGGCATGCCTCGTACACCTCCTCGTCCGTCGCGTTCTTATTGGCGTACTTAAGGTTGTACATGAGCGACTCGTTGAAGAGGATCGTGTCCTGCGGCACCACCCCGATGGCCCGCCTCACCGAGTCGATGGTCACATCCTTAACGTTATGCCCGTCCACCTCGATGCTGCCCTCGTGGCAATTGTAGTAGCGGAACATGAGCCGAAAGATAGTCGACTTGCCCCCGCCAGACTCCCCAACGAAGGCCGTCGTCGTGCCGGGCCGACATTCAAACGAGATGTTATGCAGCGCCGGCCGCTTCCTATCGTACCAGAACCTGACCTTGTTCCAGCGGATGTACCCCTCGCAGGGCCTGGGTAAGGGCCGCACCCCGCGCTCGTCCACCACCGTCGGGGCGATCTTGAACAGCTCGAGCAGCCGCTCGCCCGAGATCATGGCCTGCTGGGTCGACTTGTAAAAGGTGCCGAAGAAGTTGAGCGGGCCCTGGAGCTGGCTCAGGTACGAGATGAGCGTGATGAAGTCGTCGATATCCCGGTTACCCTTGACCACGTCGAAGGCGCCGATGACCAGGAGTAGCAGCATCCCGGACATAAATACTACGTTCTGGTACACGTTCATGTTCTGAGTCGCCCATGTCACCTTGGCCTCGGCCTGCTGGTACGCCCCGATCGCCTGCCGGTACCGGCCAAACTCGTACTCCTCGGCGTTGAAGTACTTGACTATCTCGTAGCTGACGATGGAGTCGTTCTTGACCGCCACCTCCTCCCGGTCCGCGTTAGTCATGTCTCGCCGCAGGTCGGCTCGCGACGAGGCCATCCGGATGGTAAGGAAGATGTACGAGAAGGTCATGATGCAGACGCAGACGGCGTATACGTTGTTAAACGTGATAGAGAAGAAGATGATGGCGATGAAGAGGTCCACGAGCATGGGGAACACCTGGAACGTCAGCTGTTCCAGGAAGTTATTGATGGAAGACCCCTTATTCAGCGCCGAGAGCACCTCACCCGTCCGCTTCGACAGGTGGAAGTCGAGCGACAGCGAGTGTACGTGCTCAAACGCTGCCGTCGTGAGCGCCCGGTAGCAGTACTGCGACACGGGGATCCAGAGCACGTTACGCAGGCAGCCCAGCAGGCCCGACGGCCCCTGCATGATCTTAGCAAATATCAGCAAGCCGAGGTCGTGCCATGGTATCGTCTGGCCCTTGGACTTCTTTAAGCTCCCGATCAACGCGCCTGTCAAGATCGGCACCTTGAGGTTGATGTACCGCTGCAGCACCAGGATGATGAAGCAGATCACCACCACAGCCTGGAGCTTGGGCTCCTCCCGCGGCCATAGGTAAGGGAAAAAAGTCGAGAAACCCCGTAAGTACTCCCACCACGTCTTATATGGCAGCTTGTCCGGCCGGTAGAATGCCGCATCATCGTCGCTCTTGCTCTTGCCTCCGCCGTTGCTCTTGCTCTTGCCTCTGCCGTCGCTCTTGCCGTTACGGCTTGTTCCAGCGTCAGGCGCCTGGCAGTCCGATTGGCCGCTGAGAAGTGGGGTGTTCTCGTCGGCGGCATCCACGCCCGCGCCCGCCCCTCCCTCCTCACTGTTCCCAGCACCACAGTAGCCTTCCTTCCGCTTCCTTTTCTCTTCCTCAAGCTGGCTCGTCCTACGGCACGCCAGGCTGCTATATAGCATAACGAGCCCCAAGAGAACGGCGAGACGGAACGCCCTGATGGTAAGGTCGCTGAGCTCCCACGTTGTTGGTCTCTGGTGGCTCGATTCTGCCCTGGCTGGATTCTGCTTCACCGTGTCCACGCCTGACACCTGAGCAAAAAGCAACCCAAATATCAACACCTCGGCCGCCATGCTGAGAGCCCATATAGAGAGGTGTGCGACGGTGGGGCTACTATCCCAGTCGAAGAGGGTCACCAAGACGTAGATGTTAAGGGCGCAGGAGCCAACTATATATACCTACATAGAAGCAGAGGTTCCAAGGTGAGTGAGCAAATCGCCTGTGATAATAGCTGGGAAAGAAAGACCTGTCGGGTGAACTTACAAATGCATCCTCACCACACCACCAACCGTCATCATCGGAGAGCGCGTGTACAAGCACAGATGCGGCGTTGGTAACGAAGGAGACGACGACCATGGCGGCCGCGGCCTGGAAAATACGGCGGGAGGTCTGGCCGAACGGGCTTTCCCTCATCTTGCCGTCCATATATCTCCTGGTCTTAGTGGCGGGCAGGGGCCGGCCGCCCGGGCCTTTTCTCGCCGGCACGATGACATCCTCCTGGCGACGACTGTTCAGTACGCCGTGCGCTGCAGCGACCGTTATGAAGGCTGCAAGAAGAACTAGGGGGGACAGGAGTTGTATTCGGGAAAGAATGACCTCTGCCAGGGTCCTATTGGCAGAGGTTATAAAGTCGGATCTTGATATGGGAGATGTGAGAGACGTGGGGGTGAGTATATCCGCCATGGCGGTGTTCATAGTAGCTAGCTGGGCGAAGGAAACGAGGGAAAGCAGAAGAAAGGGGTAAGTTGGAAGCTAGGTAATTACAAATAAGGATCACGAACAGGAAAATGCCTCCTAAATATACGTGCCAGTGTACGTGTGTATAAGAGCCAGTTTCTTTCTGGTTTCTCCTCACACTCTCCTTAGTTTTGATGTCGGCGGGGAACCGGATGTACAACAGCATCTCATTTGTTCGTTTCTAATGCCAGCGCGGTTAGCATGGTAATACTTAAGCAAGCTTTATCGAATGTCCAGCTAGCATTAGCAAGACTGCGTCCGACCTGCAGCAGCCAAGCGTTACACGGAATGCGGCAAAAGCAACCGGCAGCCCGGAATCGTGGCTCAAATCCATTGGCCGATAAGCCTGATTTCCGCACTTCGTATCGCTAATATCCGCAAGCAGGTTTGAGAGAAATAGAATGTGCCCAGATCTGAAGAGTTGTCCGGTGTAACTTTATTCAGCGGACGCTTGTGACTCCTAATTAGCTGACAATAAATCCCTCCCGCACAAGACCCGACTGACGACACCCTCCCGCTCTCCCTAATGATATTTAGGCGGTATAAGTGCCGCTAAAAGCTGATTCTGTAGAACCCCCTTATCGTGCGTCTGAAAGTCGCGGTGTTTGCAGAACCCCTGTCGTGCAGATGCCGTGTCACTCCCAGTTGCACAGCAGGGTAGCTCGTTCCAGCCACTCCCCTTTAGCCTCCAAACCTCCCAAGCTGCCCAACATCCATTCTGCTTCACGGGGTCGCCGTACTAAGGGAAGGGAGGATAGTGGGCATGCCTCCTCGACCCACCTCTGGGCTGTCTCGGGCCTCCTGCAGGCTCTTCCTCATCATCGTCGTCCGCTCGCTGTCTCTTTCTGGTCCCGTAGTTGCTCCCGTTGGTGCTCCCGGTGCAAATGCCGGTATACGGGGTCGTTGAGAAGAGCTCCTGCTGGAGGCCGATCAGGATGCGCATGTCAATCGAGAGGGCGCTGGACTCGTGGGCGACGATCTTGAAGTAGTTGATCGTCTTGCTGAACAGGTCCTGCAGCTGGAGGCGGCCGACGAAGGCGCTGATGGTCGGGTCTCTGTAGACGGCGGCCAGCGTTATCAGGTTCCCCCAAAGGGCGTGGGCGGTGCCAAAGACGTTGGTGATGATGAAGCGCTTGTCCTCGATGCTGTGGAACGCCCTCGTGCTCTCAATGAGCGCCTTAACGCCACTCTTGGCGAGTCCCATAACTCGTGGGTCATCCGTGTCGCACGCCTCGCTTTCCGCTTGGAACTCCGCCATCACCTCGCCCATGCCCGGCAGCTCGACGCTGGTATGGCCCTTGTTCAGGATGGCCCGGATTACCGGTCTTGCGGTGATGGCCCTCGCGCCCCAGTATGTGGCCCGCAGCCGGGCATGGAGAAGCTCCGGCGAGGGCTTATCGTCGTCCGTGAACCTGGAAATGTCGTCCGTCCACTCCGCCTGGTTCAGCTCGTCCCCGAGGTAAAGCATTAGGCTAAGGTCCAGCCGAGAGGGCTTAACCCGGTCGGGACCGTAAAGCCAGATCGTGTTAAGATGCTGGCGTAGGTATAGCTGGCCCAGATAGCTCCTGAATATCATCACATCCACCCCGCACTTAACGGCAACGGATTCGTTGGGGTAAGGCATATACTTCTCGTAGGCCAGGATGCCGGATTGCGGGAGGGCAAGTTCGGCAATGATGTCACTGACAGATTGAAAACAAACACGACGTTAGCATAAGATCCAGAAGCCTAGTCGGAGGAATATATACAATACAAACCTTTCCAGCTGTAAACAGGTCCAAAAGGCAAAGATCCTCTTGTTTTCCTTAGGTGAAATGTTGTTATCATCCTGCGAGGATTCAAACTTTCGGAAGCGTCTAGGCAACGAGCTATTAGTTTAAATGCGAATTATACCTCGGCTGAAACAAGGGAACTAACTAACCTACCTGCTTAGAATCGTTAGCATGTACTGGGACGCCTTACGGATGTAGTCAAAGCTTTGTATCACCCAACCCAGCTGGTCGAAATAAAGTCCCGCCACGATGTTAACATAAACGTTCGTGATTGAGGCGTCGCCTCTGTGTTCCGCGATGATGTCGCTCGCAAGGGCAAAATAATCCAGACCCGGTATGACATCCGCAAGCCTGTCCTTCACCAGGCAAACCTTGCCGAGAGCAAGGATGCAAAGAACAAGCGCCGAATAGATGGTTCGATGTGGATAGTGGAGGAGGAAGTAGTTGACATAAACCTTCAAATCCTCAGGGGCGATTAAAGGGTGCATGTTCTGTATGTTCTCCACGTAGCTGCTCACATACTCCTGGACCGTGACGGGATCCAGGTCTGGTTCGGCACCAACGCTCGATTTCGTGGCAAACGCTCTTGGCTCCGAGCGCGCGGGGCTGAAAGGGCCACCGACCGTGCCCCATGTATCCTCGGGCAACGGCGCGTCTGGGCTGTCGTGGCCGCGGAGAAATTCTCCGCGGCCGTGCACTCGGATGGGTTCCCTCTGCTCCTCATGGCGAAGGGGATAGTCAGCTAGTTTGATGCCCTCGCTTTGCAGAAGGTGGTTGACCATCTTGTATATTGCTGGCCACCTCAGCAACCCCGCCGGGGCCTTGTGGTTGATGGCGATGGACAACTTGCCCGGGGGTGCCGGAGACCCTGGCGGTTCGTCTGAGTCCTCTTCGCTCTCCATGTTCAGGAGGGCCTGGGTGGCCTGCCTGGCTGCCTCGTCCATCACCTCGTTCATGGCATCATCGGGGGTGTTTGGGTAGGTCTCATCGCTGATTGTGGGGGCCGGCGATTCCTGCATGTGATAGGGCGTCTCCCCCTCGTCGTTGTCTTGCTTCCTCTTGATGGCATGCTCGAGCCTCGCCATCCGTTTCAAAATCTTACTCGTGGAGTTGGCCAGTGTGGCCTGGAGACGCGAGATCGCCTCAAGGATATCGGCTGCGACTTTTTCTTGCCTGGTACGGAGTAGGTTGCCGGCGCACGTTAGTCTCAGTTCCCCTCAAGGTGGGACGTCCTGTTGCTTATCTCAGACCCACGCCGACTTGACTTCAGAGGCTCCGACTCACTGTTTTGGTATCGGGTCACGATATTTGCAATCCACATCCTTCTCCTTGCAATTCGTACACGGCTTCTGCTCGTCGCACTTCGCCTTCAGTTGCCGGCAGTTGTCGCATGCCTGTGGATGGGTGGAGATACACGTCAACAACAGATGGGCGAGAGAGAGTAGGGAGTAAGCAACAGCGCAAATAGGGCCGTGGGTCCAGGACCAAACCCCAGTTGCCCCTGCGCCAACAAGTGATGTACAGGCTCACCTGGGATGCGCGGTGCGCTTTGCGTTTCGTCAAGGCTGTTGACCCGTAATCAGCCAGGTATTTGCTCTCCTGGCCGCCCACCGGAGGGTCGTAGTTACATGGCGCATCGTATTGTCGGGCAGGAGGGGGCGGAAAGCTGGGCTGCTGATACGTTAGAGGCGGCGGCGGCTTGCTGTCGAAGCTCATGTGCCTTCTGTCGTCCATGTGAGGAGGCTGTGGTTGCTGCTGCTGCTGATGTGGAGGAGGCGGGGGCGGATAAGGACCAAACAGAGGCCCTGAGACGGCTTGGATGGACTGGTCGGGTGCATTCCCCGTCGAGGGTGGTCGGTGCAGCTGGGGCAGGGTGTCTCCGTCAGGATCTCTCTTCACGCTGCCACCGTGAGGCGAAAAGGGAGCGTAGAGGTATGGATGCCTACGCGATGGGGGCAGTTGATGCTGTCCATATCGGCTCATGGTGCGGTGGTTGGATAGGTTAGCAGAAGAGGAGGAGGATAACGATTCTATTTGCTATGATGTCCTGGGGATAGATAAAATGGCCAAGAGAGTAGTGACTGAATGGCATAAGTAAAATGATTAGAGTCTTCACCCGTATATAATATGCCTGGAAAATGCAAAGTTCGTCTTTGGGAGTTTGCCCCTGACGTATCGGTCTCCAGGCTTCGAGGACCCTGGCCTAGCGCGTGGTTTAGTGCGTCTAGTCCACTACTCTCCTGGTGTCTCTCAGCTGGGGGATGTCCGAGTGTCCGAGGCCTGCTTGTGGGCAGCTTCAACCATGTCTCCTGCCGTTCTGAAAACGGCCCATCGGTCCTTCGACTCCAGTGCCAAGTCCTGCGCATTACCGCTATTGCCGAGGCGTTCACTTCTTGATCCTCAACCTCCTTATAGAAGTGCTTTTGCACCAAGCTCGCGATGACAGCGGCCTTCTACCCCTAAGCGGATGTAAAGACAGCTACTAGGGTCGTCGTCAATCCGGGATTGCCAAGCTAGGCCTGACAAGTCTAAGGCAAACACTCCTGCTCGGAAGGGGCTTAATAAAGGGAAAGATCAGCGGGTGCTGGTAATGTGTATGGCCCTGGCCAGATGTTAACTCCACATATAGTGTAACCCCTAAGTGACAGGCTTGGACCAGGGCAGGATCAGGCCCAGTGCCACAGTTTTCGGGCTAGCAACATCTCCACTCCTCCAGCCAGCCCAGACCTGAGGATCGGCTGGAATTATTACCCCCACGCTTGTTTTATGAAATCCCAGCCATCCGACGGTAGGGTCATCCAATCAGATCTCGTATAAGCATCTAAAACTAAAAACTACAAGGTCTCCCCGGCCTTTAGCTGGGGCTGGTTGTTATAAAGACCTCTTTCCAGATCGTCTGCTCAGTGCTTCCATCAGGGTGGGAACTCCTGGTTCTTTGGCGTGGCCGCTGCGGGGGTGGTCATGGTGGCATACTTTGAATCTTTGCAGTGCTGTGGGGTGTGATACGAGTTTTGCAAATTATGTTTTCAGCTTGTGCCGCAGGAAGCACCCAGAGCAGCAGTGGCTACTGGGCCGGTATGGGAAGGCGAAATTCTGCAGAGGGAAGTTCTGCTAACGAATCACCTACTTGGGATGGCAGGGTGGTAAATCACTTAGGCACGGTATAGGGGGGTGCTAAGGACGTCACTGGTTGGTGCTGGACTTCGGCCCCTGCTCGGTCTGCCGTGGGTGGGCTGCCTCCTAGAGCGAACCTGTATGTCTGTCTCCTTTTATCGCTGGACGCCTCCTCGGAGGCTGTAACCTGAGGGAACGGCGTAACGCGATATCGGGCATTCCTACGCCCAGTGCTCTTGAAGCATTTAGATTGCAGGTTGCCACCTTCAAACTGAGAGGAAAAGTTTCGTTGATCGCGATCAGCTTGCACCGCCTCCCTCGCCTTTAACTTGATCCTCCCCCACGCGCGCAGCTTCAAATACCACCCTTACCTCCACGCCTGGCCACGCTGGGAGATTCAGCCCATTGCCACGCTTTCCCCCCAAGGTCCTTTCATAACTTTGTTAAGAACCTGCGGTTGGCCCAGAATGGGCTTCGTGGCGGACGTCCCATCCTGGGTGAGGAGGCTCGGCGACCTTCCTGGACAGATAAAACTGCGGCAGATCGAGCTCGCCAAGCCAGCAGATCCCAGCGAGACAGCGCCGAAGTCAGTGAGGAACAAGGGCTCGATGGAGTCACCCAACCCTACAAACGAGCCACCAGACCCGACGGACAACGCGGCTATAACAGCGATGCCGGGAGCACCTCCAGTCTTCCCCGATACGAGACAAGCACCAGGAACAAACGCACCGGCGCCAGTACTAATAGGTAACCAGATGGGCCTCCTGCCAGCACCAACACCAGCCGCCGCAGCAGTAACGATGGCAGACGCCTGCCCCACGAGCGCCGCGACTGTCTTTTTCGACAGCTACACACAAGCCTTCTTTGCGGAACTCTCTAAGTGGATCTCTGCCTTGGGGTTCAAGATGCAAAAAGCTAAGCGGGCTGCCAACATAGAAAAAATCAGGAAGAGGGCCGAGCTAGAGCTCCCTAGCAATGAATATAAGGACGCGGAGTCCGTGCCCGACCTCGTCGAAGAGCTGACGAATGTAGAGACTATGTGCCAGTACGCCGCCTCCCAGGTCCTTCGGAACGGCCATTGTAACGAAGAGATTGAGAAAATCAAAACTCTCCTGTGGAAACTACACAAACGGGCCTGGAAACTGGGCGTGGCCAACGCCAACAATGCGGACACACTTAAGGTTGATATGCCCGAGGTCGATGAGAGGACAGAGGAATAACATACAGAATTGAAATGCGTATTATCTATTAAGCTCGTGCCGATAAGAGCCCTAGGTCTAGCTGCTCCACGCTCCGCTGGTCGACGACCGGGTCCAGTTGCTAGCAGCATACAGCTCTCGGTCTCCCAAGTCCATAAGAAGGCGCGGTAAAAGGTAGAATAATAAAAGACTGAGAAAACATTGCTCCTCTCGCTCCTCTCTCCCTCTAAGGGGCCACTCGAGCGGTGGCCCTCCTCCAAACATCCCTCTAAAAGGGAGCACTCGAATATGGCCCTTCCTTAAACCTCCCTCCCCACTTCACTGCCGTCTGTGATCTCCTCGTAACGTGGCGGAGGTTTGTCTGGCAGATGTTGATCCGAGTGGCCGGGCTGTGGCGCCGCGGCGGCTTGAGAGCGGGATGCAACAGACCCAGCGGGCGGACGGGCGATGTTATCGTAGAGTGGTACTTGCTCGTCCACGTTATGCCCAGTCTCGGCCTCGGCCTTGCGCGCGTATTGCAGCCGCCCATGTATGGTTTCGAAGGCCTCCCGGAAGGCATTGTGGTCGCCTTCCTTGAAGGTCAGCTTGATCTCCAGACACGGGATGTCGGGTGGCACGTTGCCTTCGTCCACCGGCTTGACGAGTCCGACCCAGCACCGGGGTGAGAAGAAGGAGAAGAAAGAGGAGAAGAGGGAGGAGGATGAGCAGGGGGTGTCCTTGAAGTTGAGCACCGGCGCCGAAAACGCTTTGAGCTGCTCCGTGGGGCGCGGCAGGTAGATAACCTTTTTATGCGGATTAGCTCAAGGATACGCTTTCTTCTCCTCATGGTGGAACGTTAATGGCGGCGGGCATACCCTCTTGGTGGTGATATAGACCGTTCCGCTGCCACTCTTGACTGAGAACTTAGGCACCGCAGCCGATAATCCGCTCGGGGTAGAGAGGTTTAGCGAGGTTTGAGATTGGTAGAAGATGTTCTCGTTTGGCAGTTGAACAACGCCCCCCTCCCGGGACAGCATCATCCAGCTGGTCTCATCGTCAGAGCCACTCTCTTGATTGGCGCTTTGCGCAAGGCGAACGTGGTACGAGTGCTGCTCATGGTAAAAGTCCATGCCGAAAGAGAAAAGCAATAGAAAAGATGCAACTGCTCAACCGGCTACAGCGGACGAAGATGGCAGCAAAGTCGCAGCGGTGCAAATAGTCACGCAGCTCAGGGTAATCTGCTCGGGAGATTCAACGGAGGGCAATGAGCAGCAGGCGGTTGGGAAGGTGCATTTGGCAGAGTCACCCCTGATACCAGTGCGTGTGTGGGTAGATTCCAGGGGTTAGGGCCATACAGGAGGTTCCAAAGCAAGAGGGGGCTCGATGGCCGGACAGTACCGGTGTGTTCACAGCGCTGCCCAGGTGGGCACCCCTGCCTGGGACATGCTAGCGGGAGACTGGCGAGTGTACAGACGATACTGGCAGTAGCAATCGAGTAGGGCGGCCACACAAGCAGCAGCTGGCAAAGCTCAAACCCTCTATAAGCCTTCACAGTTCCTCCACGCCGCGCCCTTCCTCCGGATACTTCGCCCCCCCTGGCCAAGTCCGCACGAACAGCAGTGCCACCCTGTGCACCCGCCAGCGTACAAGCAGCTCTCGTGCTCGACTCGCCTACGATAGTGGCTCGGGCCTGCCATTGCTACAATATCGACACTGTAAGCGGAATGGGGACCTATCGCGGCACTTTCTCCATTGTTTCTGTGCCAACTCTCGTGCCTGGACTTATTGGCTAGGATCGAACTTTTGCCTGTAGGGGGATCGGGGTCCCTGTCTTAAACACACCGACTGGCCCCTGGTACTTCCTAACCGAGCCATGCATCCACGACGTGTTTTTCTTGAAATGTCACTCGCGCGGGGACAGACTTCCCTTTCGGCTCACTCGCGAAATTTAAGTGCTGGGTACTTTACAGCTATCTGGGCCAAAAGCCGCGACGCGCTTTACATTGCCCTGGGGCCCACCCCTAATAGTGTTTTCGTCAGGGGGTTCCAAAACGGCAATCGGCGAGTGAATGCAAAAGATCAATTAAGAGTGAATTCAGAGTCTCCAGCAGAATTTCGAGAGCCAGACAGAAGCGAAGCCAAGCTCGCAGAATCGACACCCAGCCAGCCTCGACCCCGTAATTAGTGCGGAGTGTCCACTTCCAATTCATGGCCTATCACGCATGTCCCCCTCCATCATGCAGCTTTGGGTGTTTGCTTCCTCTAAGATACCCCAACCTCTCTACCTGCATTGCTCGGAATCTATACCCTTAAAGAGACCCCCGTGAGCCCCCCACTTGCATCTCCATTCGACTTTTTATTAGCCATTAATACCTGTAATGTAATGTACCTTCACCGATTTAGACCTCCCAATTGTGAACCTACGTATGCTCGAGCTCGAGGAGAACATATAATTTTAGCCCTTCTTTCTCGAATCCAAGCCTCCCGTCAGCTCCAACCCCGGGTATGCAGGGATAAAGCTCAAGCCGCTGCACGATGAATGTGCACATTCGATACCCAGATTTCAGTTGCGATGGACGACCGAATTCTAAACTCAATCTCGATATTATGGACCAAGGTACGGATGGTGCAACTTTGCGTTCCCTTCGTACATATCCTGGGGCCTTCGCCAAGCGCGTCAAAGGGGCCAAAGCAAAGCCAGACAGGTCAAGCCCCCTTCCACCACATACAACGCCACCAATCGACGAGCTCGACGACACGTACCCTTTATCTCCGGACAATAAGGCGTGCTTTCTCCTCTTGAGTTTCCGTCTCCGCCCTGCGGCTCCATCTGCATCTGAACTTTCTCCAGGCCATCCTAATTCGGGCTTCTAACGGTCTCCAGTGCGAGCGTTTCAGGCGTGTCCAGTATCCCAAGCGTTCCGGGTGTTCAGCCCAAACAGTAATGTTGCCGGATCTGAATGGATTTGTTTTAACTAGGCTGTGAGACTAATAAATAACGTTAACCTGGACGAACATAAAAGATAGCATTCTGAAGAATACTTACGACTAGGTCGCTATAGGCCGGACCGGTGCCATGGTGAAAGATGACTTGTTCACCGGTCTCCAGGTTAAAGCTGATGACATTGATCGAATTCCGAATATGGATATGGATGTACATTTTTTTTATAGTTTGTGGTTGTCGCCAAAGAAGAAGGAACTAGCAAAACTTTCCAACACTTACTGAGCTGCTGCTGCCTTTATCGTTTCCGGCACCACATGGGCCATTCGGCCGGAGCGGATGAGACCACTCTAATCCCTACCGCAACTGCTCACTTACGAACCCGGGGGTTTTGGAACTTCCATCCGGTTGGTTGAGCTTTCTCGGCCTTTGCTTGCTTCCCCCCAATGTGCCATGTCAATATCCCTGCGCGCAGATCAGCCACGGCCTGAATGAGGTTGGGACATGAGCATACGGCAGTTTTGAGGACCTAACCATCCCAAAATCCCTTCCTCTGCATCCTCTCCAACTTGGTGGGCAGATAGCACCTCGCTCCCAGGCCCGGTGGCACCTTACGCGAGAGGTCGGATTTGCACGGTCAGCTCACGCAAACCCACGCTACTCCTCGACATCCCCGGCATGTGGGGATTAAGATGAATCATGCTACTGCTTTTCATGCTGCCCCTTTCTTCGATTACAAGGTTTGCCACCTTCCGAGAACGCTCGTCTTTGAAGCTAGAAGTTCCTAATTAGCAGTTCATCGGAGTCGCCAGCGCGATGCACGCTTAAGACCGTGATGTCCTCGAGAACCAGACTTTCAGCGCCATGAGCGGTCGGTCCGATGTCGAAGTTAACGATGAAATCGTGATTACATCCATTCCATGCCCATATGTCCACTTGCAATGCAGCCAACGGATTCCTGTAGCGCTGGTCCCCGGTCTGGAAATGGATGTAACTTGCTCCACCTGCGGAAGCAGCCGATTCGCCATCTCCACATATGTATTGATACTCCGATGTGACAGAGTGGTTGCTTGATAAATTTTCGGTTCCGAATGTGGAACTGAATGGGGCTCCTAAATTAAGACCGTCCCGTCTCAACGGTGGGGGTAAAGAGGGGAAGTATTACTAATAACATGCCGCATTTCACTTCCCCCGGCGTGTATATAGCCTCTTTGTTTCCCAGCCACAAGCTAGGGTTTTCTTTTCTTTTTTCTCTTCGGACTAACTCCTGCGAACCCCCCTAATGGCTTCAACACCGGACACAGAGTCGGAGGATCCTTCCGACATCCCCAATTCGTTCCATGATCAGTATATCCTATCTCCCCAGGTGATCGATAACCAAACCTTCCCTGACGCACAAAACCCCATAGCCGGTGATACCGCCAATGATGTTTGGTTCACGCCCTCTAGTTCGTTAAGCACATTTGTCGACTTAGCTGTTGGCCACAACTTCTCACGGGCTGCCGATATTTCCGACGCTGGCTTCGATAATCCACCCGTCCATGCTCTCCTGTCTGACGACTCCCGGGACACGCCTGCGATCGACGCCGTTCCCCTAGAAGCGCTCTCGCGCAGCGGCACCCCTCATAATGATGACCTTGCCACCTCCAGCACTTTGTCGGACCGCAAGCCGGATCCGCCAACTCAGACATGTGTCAGGTGCACCTATCAGAAAAAGAAGGTTCATAGTTCCACATCCCCCGTGTTCGCGTCTTACAGTCCTAAGGCTGACCACGTCCCGAATCCCGAGCTTTCTTTCTTTTTCAGTGTCTGCCTTTGAATGCTCTTATCTGTTACCAGTGCTTCAGGTCCCGCATTCCCGCCTCGCTCTGCATTCGGGTGCGTCTATTTGATGAGCCGATATTCCAGAAGTGTATGTATCATCTCGACCTTGCTAAAGACGGGATAATATCTCTAATGCGACCCAGTCTAACAACTTCCGAAACTAGGGGCCGATGCGAACTACCAGTCCCGGCTCCGGTGGCCTCAGCTCCGTCGGATGGCGACTCGGAGGCCTCTGAAAGTCTACCATTACTTACCTGGGCCGTCCATTATAGTGGACAGCTGCGAATTTGTCCCTTCCGAAGACGAGCAGACGAAGCTCTGGGGCAAGACTGAGGCGGGCTGGACGTCGATACAAACGCGTCCATTTGGTCTGCATCCGGAATCGCACCTGTCGGACAGCCAGATTGCCGAGTACGTATCCGGATGCATCCCGCACTGCCTGGCAGAGCTCGACCAGCGGGCTACGTTCCGGCTAATGGCCGAGCAGGCCACGGCCACGACCACGGCCGACCTCTTGTTCGTCGCGCGCTGCCTGCTTACGGCAAACTGCCTCCTCGCCAAGGGCTGGCAAGTTACCGGCGTGGCCCCGGTCGTGGAGCCAAACAGCCCTTACTTTGGGATGAGCCCCGCCCCGAGGGTCCTGCAGAACGAGATGGATCTCAGGCTAGAGTCATACGCTTCGGAGCTGGAGGTTCAACTTCTGAAGAGGCTGCACGTGGCCATGACCCGGCGAAAGGCCTCGTGGATCCAGATTTACTGCACCGTCATTACCCTGCTAGCCGTCGTAGAGAGGGACGTCTGGAGACTAATGTACTGGATGAAGCATAGGGAAGAAGTAAGTTGCGATCTTTACTATGTCCCAACCTCGTATAACTTGGGCGCTTACCGAACTGCTCCCCGCAGACATATAAGTGGAGGCACCCAGAATCGGCAATAAAGCTGGTAGAAAGGATTGTATTCTATGTGAATATTCTTCTCACGAACCTACACTTCTCTGGAGTCGTGCCAGAGGAGTTCGCAAGCATTGTCGGCAAAGGTAATGAAGAGAAAACCAGCATCACATTCTTGGCCGGGTTGCTAATTCAACTAGTAGTGAGACCTAAAAACGCTAGCTCCTCGTACCGCGAAACAGACATCAGCAGCCTGGATGACATCCTAACTCGGCTAGGAATGACCGGGGGTTGTCACGACATAAGGCTAGTCAAGCTTGAGGACTTTCGTTAATGGGCGAGACTTAGAGTTCAGCTCCGGGGGGAATGGGTGCGTGCGTGATTTCTTCGATTACGCCCCGGAATAGCTTCTGGACGTCATCGGTGGAGCCGACACAGCTGATCTGTGTACCCTTGTTAGCAATTATCATTGGGATTTTTTGGGATTTAAGGAGATGCGTACCTTCAGGAGTGGGTTTTTGGATAGGAGCTGTAGGATTCCTTCACTACTCGAAGCCGCCACTCGCATTCTTCGCCGGATACAATCTGGGCTGTCGTCCGCTCTACCCGATGAGGTCGAGCGATTCTTCAGTCGACGCACCAAGTCTTCCTCGGGACAGTCCATGGCAATCGTGACGTATTGTTTCGAAATCTGGGTAAATTTAGCTGGAGTAGAAGAAGTATATGCTGTACGCTGGTTTCGTAGGCGCGTACCTGCTCTTCGAACATGCCCAGCTGCTCAACGCTCCGCGGAAACCCATCTATTAGGACGCCCGCCCTTTGTCTAGCCTTCGCGCCTTCGAGCTCGCGCTTCAGGAGCATCATCGCCAAAACCGCGGGGACGGGGATGGAATGCTGGAAGCTCGCGCTGATGAAGGTGCCGAACGAGGACCCGGGCGACATCTGTTCGACGCGCAGGAGCTCTCCGACGGAGAGGTGCTCGAAGCCGAGCTCCTTGGCCGCCAGAGAGCACTGCGTCCCCTTGCCGACGCCGGGGGGCCCGACGACGAAGATGACCGGCAGACTCTTGTCGTCGCCTGGCTTCAACGCGTCCCATTCGAGCAGGACCTCGTCCGCCTGGGCAGCAAGCCAGGGGTCGGCGATTTGCTGCCTCAGGCTTCTAAAGTCCCCAAGCTCGAGTTTTGGGTGTTGAGCAGCGTACGTAAAAGCTTGCTGCAGCGCCTCGTACTTGTCGACCTGATGGACGATCTTGGCGATTAGGCTCTTGCCCGCTTCGTACTCTTCCCACAGATCCGCCAGACGATTGGCGAATCCGCCGTCGACCTTCCGAGCGAGGCAAGCGAGGAAATCCAGCGCTAACTTCTCCCGGACATGCTTCGCCTCTACTTGCCTGTTAATTGCCAGCCACTATGAAATTGATGATCAGGTGTGTGATTACCTTGTGTGACACCATCGGCCGGAGTAATGTCTCCCACAATGGATTCAGGCGCGTCGTGGACGATGGCCATCTCGACGGCCTTGGCCCGGTCAGCTTCGTTTGGCTATACAAATCCCTGTCAGCTGGCCAGGTCAGGATGAGGCAGGTGTGGGTGGCACCATCACAGCACTTACCCAGGGGTATGCGACGCAAATCATCGCCATCTGGTACATGTGGTCGGCAACGCTCTCCGGATTAGGCACTCCTCTTAGAACCCAGCCCCGGCGCGGAGTGTTTTTCAAGGCCTCCAAGGTTCTGAGCAGCGGTATCATCGCCATCTTGCAGTACTTTGCACGACTAGTTTCCAACCTAATGGCAGGAGTCCAGCAGAAAAGCCGGGAATATCGTGCGTGTCCCAGGAAGCCCACAGGTGGTCGGTATTGAACGAGTTGGTTTTGAGGCGACGATAAGAAATGCGGGGTAAAGTTGGCGGGCATTTCGCTAACGGCACACCAGGGGATGCGTTATTCGGCCACTACTCGTTATTACGCGATTTTCTGACTAATTGAGCGATTGATAGAGCGAATTGAGGGAGGCAATCGATGGAGCAATTTGGGAGAGGTAATCGATGGAGCGAATTGAGAGTGGCAATCGAGGGAGCGAATTGGGCGAGGCGCTCGAGGGAACGAATTGAGAGAGGCGGTTCGCTCCATCCACATTGCTCCATCGCTCGCCTCTCTCGATTCGCTCCATCGCTCGCCTCTCTCAATTCGCTACCATCGCTCGCCTCCCTTAACTCGCTCCATCGCTCGCCTCTCTTACACAATCGCTCCCTCGATCATCGATCGCCTCTCTCGTTCCGTCGATCGCCTCTCTCGATTCGCTCCATCGCTCGCCTCTCCACATTGCTCCATCGCTCCCTCTCTCACATAATCGCTCCCTCGATCATCGATCGCCTCTCTCAATTCGTTCCCTCGAGCGCCTCGCCCAATTCGCTCCCTCGATTGCCACTCTCAATTCGCTCCATCGATTACCTCTCCCAAATTGCTCCATCGATTGCCTCCCTCAATTCGCTCTGTCAATCGCCTCCCAATTCGTTCCATCTCTTGCCTCCAATTCGCACCAGCGTTCCTCGCTAGCTAGGCATGCCAAGACCAGTGGAAGCGAGATCCACAGCCGGCCCAGCCGCCCAGTCGAAAGCCGCCGCCGCGAAAGACGCAGCCGCCGTCGCCGCAGCGGAAGCGAAAGTCGCCAAAGCCAAAGCCAAAGCGGAAGCGCAAGCCGCAGTCGTCGCCAAAGCCCTGGCCGCCAAAGTCAAAGCGGAGGAGAAAGCCGCGGCCGCTACAGCCAAAGCGGAAGCGCATGCCGCAGCCGTCGCCAAAGCGGCTGAGAGAGCCGCAGCCGCAGCCGCCAAAGTGGATGAGAAAGCGAAAGCCGCCAAAGCCAAAGAGGAGGAGAAAGCGAAAGCCGCCAAAGCCAAAGAGGAGAAGAAAGCCACCAACGCGGAAGAGAGAGCGAAAGCCGACGCTGAGAAAGCTGAAGTCACAGTCGATCAGATTTTCTCTAGGATCTCTTCGGATCAACTGCCCACCCACTGGAGCGGCGGCAATTCCAACCGTTCTAATATCGGTAATTTCATTGTTCGCCTGCTTAAGGACCGATACGACCAAGGAGAACAGCGTCTAACTCTTGCTGCTCTCGTTGCTATACCTAAATTTTTTACCCTTGATCTTTGGCTGTGGTTGAAAGCGACACCTCAGTTCGACCGTATTATCGCCAAGTTCAACGAGATCTTCGTCAACTTCGCCGAATGCCAGGGATCATTCTCCAACCACATCCCCTATGACCTATACCCAGCATATCTACTTGGTAAGTTTCACTTATTATATGTTTATATACATTTGCTAATTATCCCGATAGACCTTGCTTACTCGCTTTCTGGACATGATGAGCTGGAAGAAATCTGGGGAAATTTCCAGAAGCACGGTCGGATATTACGAGGGAACAAGACCGAGGGTATAACCCCGGATACATACCGAGTTGTTCCTTCTAGAGCGCATCTAATAGTGGTATTAACAGATCTGCCATTATCGACTGGATCGGACGAACCGGACAGCTTTTCGGCCGAACGACGTCTACAGAAGCGGCCACGCCTGCATAGCACCCACACATCTTCTCCCTTACAACTATCCGTCCCGGGACATGCCACGCCCGCACTTTCCACGCCGAACTTCACATCGGACGTCTCGCACCCGATGAGCACCGAGCCTCAGCTTCTCGCTCAGTCGCCTCAGACCGGCGCGTATCCGTCCACCTTCCCTCAGATTGAGTACCCTCCGAACCAACGGGCCGGGTCAGAACCCGCCTCGGACCCGAACGTCACCTCACTCACATCCCTTGGATCGTGGATCAGAGATACCCACCGTCCTGGTTAGATCCCCTGCCCTTCCCTTCACTTATTAAGTCTTCTGACCCGAGATACCGGTAAACTAACCGGCCCTCATTGGATTAAGGGCCATCCGAACCGTCAACCTTCCAAGCGCCGCCCCCCGGTCCGTTTGTGGATCCATCCCACCCGGCCACCCCGCCGACCAATGCAGAACTGGCCCAGACGACGCCTGCCCAAAGCACTTGGGTATCCGCGCCTGCGCCTTCCCGGTATACAGAGGGTCCGATGTCCGCAAATATGGACCTGCCCAGCCGTGCGGCGAGCCAGCAGCAACCAGATGCGGAGGTAGATGTCTTCCAGCTCTCGGCAGAGCTACTATGGAGAACAGGGTTCGCGGGAATACTTGATATGCTCAATATTAAAATGGGGATTCCGCGAAACAGGCTCGGCGTTGGTCCATTCATCTCGATACCTATTCCAGAACCATACAGTGTTATCCTTCGCGACGATGATACCACATTCGGGGTGTGAGAGGCATGCCACATGGAGGTGCCAGGGCTCCCTCCTTGGCCGCTTCGATCGTTAGGGCTGTGCAGACGTCGGGGCTGTTGTGCCAGTATGTCCCTGGCGATAGCGTTTGCGGACTGGTGGCCAAACAGGACGGCGGGTCCACGATGCCTCGCTTACCACTTTGGCTATATGAGTCTTGTTCTTAGGCCAGCGGCCTTTATAAACCCAGCTCTCATTGTTGGTAATGTAATGACAAGCCTCTAACACGAGACATTGAAGGAGTCCGGGTGCCTACTTTCTTACTTTTCTGTTATTCTACTCGTCTTCCTCGGAGTTACTGGGTACCTAAGTCGGTCGGCGACAAAAGGTGGGATTACAATACAATAGCAATAGCTTCTACAGTGCGAAATTGTATTATGTTATGCCTCAAATAGTATCATATACCAAGCTAGAAACCCTAGCTATTATTTTATGGTCGTTAGAAGCGGATAATGTGATAAGTCGGAACGAGTAGATAGATACCTTACAAAAGTTGAAGTGCTTTCTTCAGATCAGCAGAGCTTTCTAGTTTCAAAAGTTTGCCGTCTGTGAAAGGAATGTCCCTGCCCCAATCGTCGAGAAAATGCAACACATTCCCCTTCAAAACGCAAGGCCCCCCCTTCTGCTCGGCCCACGCCCAAGCGGTTACCCGACTCCGTTTGCGCCCTTCGAACTTTGATGCCTGTGACGCATCGATTAGGACATTGCCGTTGTTGCCGCCGAGAATGAGTTCAAGTGTCTGCCGTCGTTCGACATCTTCTGGGTTGAGGACTTCAAGTCCAATGATCGTCTGCAGACCATTTGTCGTCACATAGCTGGTGAACTCTTGGAGGAAGGTGTCGACGTCGAGCCCGAAGAAATTGGGGGCAGGGCCCTCATGGAATTCGTAGGGATGGAGACGGCCGGCTTCGTCGTCCGGAAGCATTACATCCTCGTCCTCGGCTGCGTCTTCTGTCGGGTCTGGTGTGACAACGAAGATGTGACCATGAAAGCTCATGTCCAGTATGTCTTCGATGCGAACAGCCTTGGCCCAGCGGCTGATAGGCTTCTCGCAGTTGACTCCGAGTAGGACTCTGTCGTCGGGGATGGGATAATGCGAATGAGGCAAGTGGATGCCGAGATGCTTCTCCAGGCTGTACCGACGGATAAGACCAGTAACAGCGGCCAGTTGATGCTCGTCGACGGATGGCTGCTCCGACTCAGCTGGAAGTTTGTTATATCTACACCAACTTAGTTAATATTCCCTAAAATCCAAAACCAAATTACTTACATCCGGTTACTCTCCTTTAGGTGCCCCTTATTAAGGGGCGCGGTAAGGCCAGGCACGAGCATATCTGGTTGTGGTTGTGCCATATTTCTAAAGGAAGGACGGAGGTGAAGTGAAGACTGCTAGGAGAGAAAAGGGCTTGTCTGTTCGGTAATGCTGGCGTTGGGAATGATATATCCGCGGCGCCGTTGAAAAACATGTGAATTATGTAAAAGCCGAGACTTGCCGAAATCACTCGTATCCGGTCCGCTCGGGCGACGAGATGGTGGGGCAGGTGACAACCAAGAACAGAGTTCATCCGAAAAGCCTAAAGTCGTCTCCATAATAGCTCGGGTAAGAGTGAGACGCCTTTAGGCTTTTCGGATGGGAACTCTGATTTCTGTGGGTTATCGTCACCACCATCTATCTCGTCGGATAAGTTGCGCGATTTCGGCAAGTCTCGGCCTTGAGATGATTCACATTCGTTGATTCACTTCTATCACCCCTCCAACTCAACTCCTCCAGATGACGCTTTGCCCCGTACAGCCTCAGCCATCAGTCCTTCTTTCTCATCCCACAGTTCGCCAATCACAAACACTAGCAACCACACCTTGACACGGGTGCGCGCCCATCCTCGGCTTGAGCACAGAGAGGAGGATCGAGGAGGCGGTGCAGGCGCTCAGGGTGAAGCTAACGGAGGTGGTACCTGGAGGAGAGTACCAGACAGTTCAGGGGATTATGCTGTGAACAATGGCGACTATTATGCCCGGCCTTAATGCGCCCCTAACCTACGATGACTACCAGAAGGCCGAGAGACGTAAGTACTAAGAATTGGAATAGAAGGGGATGTTAGTCGAGCTAATTTGATACAGTCATCACATTCTCCCGAACGATGACACTCTCCCGGGCGATTCGGAACAGCGGCTCGGCGAGCATCTGGCTGCCATCTTTGCCGTTATCTGTCAGTACGGCCTGGAGAAGCATCTCGGCATCCACTCAGCTCATTCCCACGACTCCATCCCCGACGGCACTGTCATGTGCGGAATCAACTAATTCCAAGACGGTCCTAGGCCCGTTCTCTCCGAACTCCACCTCAGCGCTTTCCCCCTTGCTTTTGTCAGCTATGTGGTGCAGCAGGAATTGCGGAGTTCGGTCGGACTCGAGGTTCTCAACCCAGAGGACATCAACCGACCATTGATGTTCGAACTACTCCCCGAAGACAACGGCCGTGTTTTGGTCGATGAGTCAATGGCATTGAAGTGCAAGCCGGGTCGGAAGACTGGTTGGGTGGTGGCCGAGCAGAATTAGGGGATTATCGTTTTGAAAGGGAATCAGCAGCATGCAGGAGAGCGGGGTTGACCTAACTGTTATCGCCAATGCGATCTGGCCGAGAGACTTCTGCGTCACAGTAACAGGATTCGATGGCGCTGACTTTGTAATCGGCTTTCGTGTTGGAAATGACACTGATTTGCGTTCACTCCTAGCCGCGGTGACTGAGAGTGGCCCGTATGCGGTTCTGCAGAGCAAGTGCTACAAGGACTTGCGAGTGTGCGCCGCCACGACTCGGCGCAGAAACGGAGATCATCTCATTGGAATCCCGGTGGAATGTAAGAGAGAATATTCTATTACAAGTAATCTAATGCCTAGCCTGCCAGAGCTGAGACTTCTGGTTTCGTTAGCTTAATGCACCTCGGGATTGGAAGTATGGCACGAATCGGTCGCGATAAGCCCCACCCCTTATCGACCTGTCCCTGTCCCTCCCACAACAGAGTGTCCCTCCCCCGCAGCACACAGTTGTCCCACGGTCCTGAAAATGGGGCACTTCTGGACCCAAAACGGGGACTCCCAACACCAACACATGCTTTCCCGCAAATTTTGTACACCAGTTTCACAATTGCAATCAGGCATAACAACGAACAATAACAATTCCATTAACTTACTCGCTTTGGCAATCGATCAATCAACCAATTGGGACAATTTCAAGAGACCTGAGGAGGCGATTAACGGGATACGTAAATAGGAAGCAATATATCGTCTTCCATACAATGTCTATTGACTGAGCGGTTGAGGTATGCGATTATTATTCCTACGCTGTGTAGAGATTTCCTCGTTCGACATACAGGAGACGCAAACCGCAAGCGGTTTGCCCAAAAGAGCCTTGAGGAACGAATTTATCACAGAAGCCGATAAAATTAGTTGATTAATCGATTGCTTAATTGATTGGATTGTTGTTATTATGTGTTGTGATTGCTGATTGCAACTGCGACACATCTCTGAAGCACCAAAATCTGCAGTGTGGTGGATGTGGGGCTCCAGCACAGCCATCATCGCCACCTCCCGGAGAGGCCCGGACGCCTTTGAGCGGTCTGCGGCCATCCAGGTACCCATCTTTGTGACTTTGTAAATGGGCCTTCTCAGCGGCCAAAAAGAGATCTCCAAGTGGGTGGTTAAATAGGTAAGCGTGCGGCTTTGGGAGAGGGGTGAATCTCTTCTGTGCACCCTTTCCCGCGCGAGGAGACGGTCCTTAAGGGATCTCGTCGGTGACGTGGCCAGTACGGAGAGACTCTTCGGCACGGCCCCACTATTTCCGGCCTCCGGGAGTCTCCAGGAGAGAGATCGACTCCTTCTTGTGACGCAACGTAGTTATGCAAGCGCTGGTAGGGTGTTTGCTATCGGAGGGTCTATCAGAAGCCAGTGGTTGATTGATCGATTGCTTGATTGATTGGATT